>CAUYMX010123842.1:0-24255 GCA_963573855.1 Lepilemur septentrionalis | reverse complement strand
ACTCTGTTGCCCGGGCTGTAGAGTGCCGTGGCATCAGCCTAGCTCACAGCAACCTCAAACTTCTGGGCTCAAGCGATCCTTCTGCCTCAGCCTCCCGAGTAGCTGGAACTACAGGCATGCGCCACTATGCCCGGCTAATTTTTTACATATATTTTTAGTTGTCCAATTTAATTTCTTTCTATTTTATAGTAGAGACGGGGTCTTGCTCTTACTCAGGCTGGTCTTGAACTCCTGCCCTTGAGCTATCCACCCGCCTCGGCCTCCCAGAGTGCTAGGATTACAGGCGTGAGCCACCACGCCCGGCCGTAACCCAAACTTTTTGCCCATAAGATGATTAGAACCCTGAGCACAGGGTTCTATTTTAAGCCTCTTTTAACATCTTAGCTGTACAAACTTCCAAATAAGCCACTTGCTTATTTATTCATGCTTAGGAAAGAACCACTTGCCCAATGTTTATAAGTGAATGGTGGCATTATGACAATGAATGGCAGTGGGAAAGCACAATGCACTTATTCTATTCCCATAAAAGTGTACTTTAAGAGTCCAGTCTCCATTTCATAGTTACCTTCTCTTTATCACTTTCTGGAGAATGTAACTTAAAGAGTTGACAAAGAGAAAATAGTAATGACGACAAAGCCAAAGTGATTCTGCCAATAAATACTTTAATGAGAACCGAGGTCTGTAACATACATAGCAGTAACCGCCCTGGCCTATGCCTTCTGCTGTAGCCCAGGTCTGGGGCTAACCAACTTCATTTAACCCTCATTTGGAAAGAAGGCCATTTTCAATGTCACCCATCAGTATCCATCTTCACAGAAGATACCAATCTGGGGCCAGAGTCTCAATGTTAACACTTCCTCCCGGGGAAAAGTTAACATGGTAACACAAGCACATAACAACTTTGAGCCATCCTATTGTTCTTCCATCAGGAGGCCTTTAGGAGACCAAGGTTCAGTAAACAGTTATAACTTTGTCAAAATACATTAGAACACAGAAAAAGAGGAAAGAAGAGAGTAGAAAGGCTGGCAGGGCTGGGCTCGCATGTAATTCAGTCCTTAGATTTGGAGCCTCTTGAGCTGCTCATATGTAATAAAAAACTGAGGAGTTAGTCATGGAAGATCACTAGGTTGATACTGAAAACCACACCCAATTCTAAAATTGTGCATTGCATTCTCTTAAAGTAAGGTCTGTGCTATTCTAAGTTTCATTTGCTTAAAAGTCTGTTTTAAAACAACACCTGTCAAATCAAGCATACATTGAATGCCTACCATGTGCCCATTATAATCGTTGGCATTTATCAATATAAACGGATTAAAACTCTAGTATACTTATAGTCTTCTGGGACAAACAGGACACACGCAAACACAAAATAACCAAGAACATTAACAACAACATATAATTCAGTGCTAGAGTAACTGTCACAAATATTAGGTAATCGGAACAATTTCAAAGAAGGAAGAGTCTCTCTCAGCCTACAGACCCCGCCTAATAGGGCAGGGAATTATTTTTCACCCCTGCAGTGCTCACCACTATACACACAACACCACTCACAGTATCCAACACATGACTCTGCACATAGTAGGCACTCAAACACAGCTAAAGTGGGGAGATTCATCCATGAGGAAAGAGCACTACTTGGCTATGGATTCCTTCACCCCATGAATGTTCTCTGTCCTGTTATTATTTCTCAGCTACTTTGGTCCTATAGTTAGTGGTGGGAAATCTGGAACATCTCAGTGTGGACTTTCCTGTGGGCATCTTCCATTAGGGTTTCTAAAAACTTCATAGCCCCTTCCAGATTGGCTGTATTTGTTGTCAGTTTGTTTTAAAGAGGAAAGTTTGACACATCTTTTCTACCCCCTTTTTCAGTTGGTACTAGCCTCCAACTGAAGGTTTCTTTATTTAATTCCATCCTCAATGGTTACCAATAAGATGCTGAGTTTCTCACTTGCCTAAAAGGATTTAATGATCAAATTTTCCTTCCCATAGCCTAGAATTACCTGGGAGCTTGAAGCATTTGCTTTCATTCTCTTGGGTTCTAAAAGGATACAATGATGTTCCAGGGGCCAAGTCGAAGCCAGTTTGGCCAAAATCCTTTATAGAGCGCAAAAAAGCCCTCATGTTTCCACATCTGAAGGAAAGATATAACAACAACAAAAAAACAGAGTGAGTTCCCCTTTGTCTTCCATTTGACAATCATCTTCTACCTCCATCCCAGAGCAACTTATGGTTCCATGAATGGTCTTTTTTCTAAATATACATTTTGAATTTATATGTAGTCTAAACCTATCTACCATTCAACACATATTTACTGAGCACCTACCATATGCAAGGCACTCTTCTTGATGCTGGGAATATAGTAGTAAACAAGACAGAAAAAGTGTCAGTGGTGGCCATCCTCCAAGATGGCCCCCGGTGAAGCCTACCTCCAGTTCTTCATACCCTTGTGCAGCCCCAACCCTACAGCATATCAGGATTGGTCTGTGTCACCAATGGAATATGGCAGTACTGAACATATGTCACATCCATTGCTAAATATTTTATATATAAGGTATCTGCCTTGTTCTCTGTTGGATCATTTACTCTGGAGGAAACCAGCTACCATGTCATAAAGAGCGGCCTACATAGTGAGGAACTGAGGCCTCTACCCAACAGGCACAGGGGATCTTTGAAGCAGATATCCCAGCCCCAGTCAAGCCTTTAGATGATTGCAGCCCTAGCTGAAATATGGACTACAACCACATGAGAGATCCTAAGCTAGAATCATTCAGCTAAGTTTGTTTCTCAATTCCTGGCCCACAGAAACTGCAAAATAATAAATATTGTTTTAAGGCACTGAGTTTTGGGGTAATTTGTTACATAGCAATAGATAAGCTATACAGTCCCTGCCCTCATGGAATGTATGTTCTAGTGGGGTTGACAAACACATACACAAGTTGATAAACCTTCTATCCAAAAATGATAAGTACTACAAGGAAAACTAAAGCAGGGTAAGAGAATAGGAGTTGGGCAAGTCACTATTTTTCTCTGAGTCTGTTTCATCATTGTAAATTCTGTGTAACACCATGGCCTACCTCATGTGAATGCTTTGAGGATTACGTGAGAAATAACGTGAACTGCTTTGAGTTTTGGTCTCCTACCTTATATAATGGAGTCCTATACGTACCAATTGAGTGGTCATGAGAATTCAATGTCAAATTATGCGTGCCAAAGGTCATAAACTGATAGTGTGTGCTGAATTCAGCCAGCAGAAATAGCTCATATATAATGGACAAATATCTACTAAGTAACTACAATGTGTTAGGCATTCTATTAGACATAGAAAAATGTTATTTTGCCTTTCCACTGGTGAAGAGAAACCTATCGCTGTTCTAAAAAAATGGCTGTATTTGGATAAGACAGTAATATGAAAAGCCAGTTTGTAAATATTCCTTATTCCATCCAGTAGATTAAGAATACTAGAGATAATTATCCTTACTAACCATTTTTGGAGAATAACCAGTAGCATGATAAGGGTGATATTTATGGAAACATAGTGGTAATATGCTTCCCTAATGGATCTTTAGCAAATGCTGAATGTCTCAGACCAAAACTAATGTTGGAAAATTGTGAAAAACATCCAAGATAAAACCCAGATACAGAAAACCTAGAATTATAAACTATTAAATGACAAAGAACCTCTGACATACAATCCAATCCTATTACCTCTTACCTGGACTACCACAATAGACTCCCAATTGATCTAAAATCTTCACCTAGAAGCCAGAACAATCTTTTAAAATTATAAATCAGATCATGTCACTTTCCTGCTTAAAGCTCTTGAATGGCTTACTGGTGATTTCATTCTAATTGCAAATTCTCTACAATGACCCATAAGAACCACCTATATGATTTAGCCCCTGCCTCTCTCTCCAGTTGTATTTTCTACTAGTTTTTCCTTCATTTACCACACTTGGCCACACCAACCTTCTTTCTAACCCTTGAACATATCTACCTCACTCCCAACTCAGGCCCTTTGTTACTTGTTCCCTCTTTATAAAATGCTTTTCTCCTAGCTGTTCACATGGCCACTTCCTTTTTATTCATCAGTCAGATCTCAGCTCAAATGTCACCTCCTCACAGGCTTTTCCTGACTATCCTAGCTGAAGTAGTTCCCTACCACCAAGTCACTATTTCAATATCCTGTTATTTTTTCACAGCATTTACTTATATCTGCAATTATACTGTGTATTCTTTGTGTTTTTATTGTCTGTCTTCCTCAACTAGAATATAATCTCCAAGAGATTAGGGACTATGTTTGTCTTGTTCACCACTACATCCTCACCACCGCCTCACACGGTGTCTGGCACATTAAAGTTTCCAATAAATGAACACACAGATACAGTCAAGAGTTTCTAACACTCCCACGAGCCATCTGAATCATTATAAATTTCAAAACAGTAACCAACTTCTTCACAACATTAGAACTGGGGGGGGGGCACTTTTTTGGCATGAGACAGTTGTGTGAAAACAAACATGAACTTCTGTAGATAAGCATAGAAAACAGGCTACTTCATGAAGTTACAGAGGCTTGTTCATTCAGTAAATAATTTGCTGTGGATAAATTGATAAACAAGATGCACACAGCTCTGCCTTCATGGAATTGACAGTCTACTGGGGCAGACAGATATTAAAAGCAATGACAATAAAATTTAACAAATGTGAACAAAACGTGATACAGTCATACAATGAAATATTATTCAGCATAAAAAGGAACTGCTGATACATGTTATAACATGGATGAACCTGGAAAACTTTATACTAAGTGAAAGAAGCCAGCCTCAAAAGGTCACATATTGTATGATTTCATTTGTATATATGAAATATCTAGAAGAGACAAATCTATAGAGATAGAAAGTAGATTAGTGGTTGCTTAAGGCTAGAGGGATGGGAGAGAGCAGGTTAGAATGAGAAAGAACTAAAGGGTACAGGGTTTCTTTTTGAAGGTCATGAAAATGTTCTAAAATTGGTTGTGGTGATGATTGCATGTATCTCATTTTTTTATTCAACTTTATTTTTTTATTTCAGAGTATTATACGTATACAAACATTTTGGTTACATGAATTACTTTTGTACAGTTTGAGTCAAAGTTATGTGTGTCCATCACCCAAACAGTGTGCACTGTACCCGTTAGGTGTGAATTTACCCATCCCCTACTTGATTTCTGTTGAATTTTACTACCATATGTACATGAGTGTTGATCATTTAGTTCCAGGTTAATAGTGAGTACATGTGGTGTTTGTTTTTCCATTCTTGTGATACTTCACTCAGGAGGATGGGTCTCCAGTTCCATCCAGGTTGTTACAAAAAGTATTAGTTTACCATTTTTTTATGTCTGAGTAATACACCATGGTATACATATACCACATTTTATTAATCCACTCATGTTTTGATGGGCATTTGGGTTGTTTCCACATCTTTGCGATTGTGAATTGTGCTACTATAAACATTTGTGTGCAAGTGCCTTTTTATAAAATATCTTTTTTTCCTTTGGGTAAATACCTGGTAGTATCTCACTGTTCATACTAAAATAGTAAATGCCAATTTGAATGAGTGAATTTTATGATATGTAAATTAGTCCTCAGTAAAGGTATTTTTTGAAGTTAAATGCTATGACAGAGGAAGTACAAGAAACCATGTACACATAACCTAGTCGAATGGTCAGAGAAGGCCTTTGTGAAAAAGTAATAATCATTACTTTTAGGAACTAGCCAAGTGGCATTTAGGGTATTGCAGGGGGTGTCTAACAAAGTATATGGCATGAGTGAAAACTTGGGGAAAAAAGAAAGTCTAGCACTGGAAACCGTTGAATACATCTGGAATGTAGAATAAAGGTGATAGAAATATGGCTGTAGGAACAAAAAGGGGTCATATAGAGCCTTGAATCAATGAGAAGGATTAAAGGATTTTAGATGGGGGTGACAAGATGAGATGTGCAGCTGTTCTTTTCTATGTCAGAGATAAATGCATGACTCCATTCACCAAGGTATTTTGGGACACTTAAGGATGAAATGAAAAATAATAAAGTATGATACTATTATGTATAATGACAATATAGAGCAAAGCCATTTTAAAGAATTTTAATAGCAAGTACATGAATCAGTGAGCAAATGTTAAATATTTAAAGGTTATTATCAACATAAAAATTATGTTTCTGAAGATACAACACAGCACAGTGATTATAAGTACAAACTTTGGAATCAGACAGAACCTGGATTATGTCATGAGTAAGTTACTGCTAATTCTGAACCTAAGTTTCCTCATTTATAAAATGTGAAAGGTAATATCTACTCCACAGGGTTGCTGTGAGAGTTAAAGGATATACTCTACGTATAGTGCCTGGCACATAATTAGCATTCAATAAATGCTAGCTATTACTATATTATTGTACCTTCTATCTCCTCTTAGCCAATCTTCTTGAAAGAGTGCTTTATACTTGTCTACTTATCCTCACTTCCTATGTGTTTATCTATTCTTCTATTAGAATTTAAGTGTCATGAAGGCAGGGACTGTTTTGTTCACCAACATATCCTCACCACCCTAGAACAGTGCCTCACATATAAGACACAAACTCCTTTTTTTACTTGAATGAATGAATGATTAAACACACTCCTCAATGCACAGCAATCTGGCTTGTGCAAACATCAATTCACCAATTTTCCTCTGGAAAATATTAATCCAACAGATACTTTGCAGTCCTTATCATCCTGGATCACTCTATTACATGTGGCATTAAATAACAACTCATTCCTTCTTGAAACTCATCACTCCCTTGGCTTCCTTCCATGACACTACTCTCTCCTATGTTTCCTCATATCTTTTGAACTGTTACCTTTCAGTGTCTCTCCTGGTTCCCTACCTGCCAAGCCCTTAAAAATTGGTATTCCCCAGTATTCTTTCCTTAGCCCACTGCTATTATCCCTAAACTAGTGATTGTCAAATGCAGACATACCAAAGGGGGCTTTTGCCAAACTATACTTTGTAGAGTCTAAGAATCAATGCCTCAGTGAATAACTATTATTAGAAAGTTTTATAGTACTCCAGTATGCTGGGAAGGCAAAAAGGTTGTGAACTCCTCTACCTGTACTTCTTGGCCAACTCCCTCCACAGTTCTGTACCACCTGTGTGATAATGACTCCACAGGCTCTTGTCTATATCCATGAACTCTCTCCTGAGTTAGGGCTAGTATATACAAATGTATCCACTGGATGTTCCTCGTGCACATCAAACTAAGTTTCCAAAACTATGATGTCTCCCACAAAACCTGATCCTCCTTCTGTGATGCCTCTGTCAATGAATGCCACCATCTGGTCACCAACTCCAAAAACCCAGAAGTTATCTTTGATACCTCCGTTCTCCCATACCACCCCACAACCAGTCAACCAAATTCTGTTGACTTTATTAACTAAATTATTCTCAACTCCATCCCATCTTCTATATCCCCACTGTCATGCTCAAGTTCAGCCCTTCATCCCCTCTTGCTCAGATAACTATAAGAGCCTTCTAATCAGCTTCCCTCTCTCTAGGTCAACAGTTCTCAAAATGTGTTCCCCATACTAGCAGCAACAGTATTGTCAAGGAACTTGTTAAAAATGCAAATTCTCAGGTCCCACTCCAGACCTACTGAAGCAGAATCTGGAGATGGGGCCAAGCTAATGGCATTTTAACAAGCCCTCCAGGTGATTCTGATGCACATTAAACTTTTAAGAACCACTGCTCCAGGCTAACGGGTTAGATTAGTGGTCTTCAACCTGAACACTGCAATCACCTGAAAAGTTCTGAAAATATTGACACCTAGGTCTTACTCCTCAGGTTGAGTTAATTGGTCTAAAGAAAACAAGGGATCTGTGAAAGTTCCCCAAGTGATTCCAATGTGCACCCAAAATTGAGAACCAGTGTCATAAATTCCAGTCTCCACAAAGCCAGAGTTATTTATTTAAAGTGCAAATCTGACCTGATTAAAAACATTCTCTTTTTTTGTTTGTTGTTTGTTTGTTTCATTTTGAAACAGGATCTCCGTATGTTGCCCTGTCTCAAATCCCCAGGCTCAAGCGATCCTCCCACCTCAGCCTCCTGAGTACCTGGGATTACAGGCATATGCTACCATGTCCAGCTCTAAAAGCTTACAACAACTCCCCATCCAGTTATAAAAAAAGTCCAAGCACCTCAGTTTAGCATTCAATACCCTTTATAACCTAACTAACCCTTAGCCACCAATATGAGGAAGATATAATAGTGTAGAAGTTAAAAATGTCAGTTTGAAGCCAAATGATCTGAGTTTAAATTCCAGCTCTCCCACTTACTAACTGTGAAAACTTTGGCAGGTTACTTAATCTCTCACTGCGTTTCAGTGTCTACTTCATCGGGCAATGGTGAGGATTAAATGAATGAATACATGTAAGTCTCATTAGGATAGTTCCTGACACATAAAGCACTCAACAAATGTTAGTTATTATTATTCAAGATGCTACCACCTACAAGGACTGCATCTCAAACTTTCAAATTGGGCTAAAATTTCCTTCCATAAAACTTGGAGTTTATCACTTACCAGGCTGCACTGATTATCAGTTTGTATACCTACAGTACTTCTGTAATACCTATAATTTCTATGTAACTACTAAAATGGTGCCTGATATATAATAAATAATTGTTAAACAAAACTGATACTAGCAGAGAAACCATAGAGCAAAATCACATTTTAGCCCTAAATTTGTTTTTGTAGCAGTAATATCACCAGTAATTGCATAATACATTTGTGATATTCAGTTTCCTACAAACATAACAGCAGAAACTTTCAAAGCCAAAGTGAACAAAAGCACGACCTTGAACCGAAATCAAGTACCAGGGTTTGTTTGTTTTTTTTTTAAGTACCAGGTTTTCTATTACATGGTCTCTGTCTTAAGTGGGCAAATGGGGATATATTAAGTCTTTTCTATCAATAATTTTACATGGTACTATCAATAAAGTATCCTGTATTCTCAAGCACTTGAATTGGAATAATATTAAGGACCACTGTATATCACCAAATTCCCAAGGAGACAGCTTTTTTTTTTTTTTTAACCTGGGAATGATTCTGAGATGCTACTGAAAATATGCATAATGGTTCTTTCATCTTCAGAATGATATGTAGCAACTAATAATAAGACTGAAAGGTTTGAGACATCAAAGAAAACTAAAATGTATCCCAAATCCACAATTTGCATACCTTCAAAATACCATCCAAAGTACCCTTGTAGAGGTCCACATGTCCCACGATTGCCCTCTGGTTCATCATGCGAGTTCGCACCACATCAACTGGATTGGAGGCCAGAGCCCCAGCCAAGCCGCACGTAAAGCTGGAACTAAAGATAAAACTGGAACTAAACTTTAAGAAGATAGATTGCCCCTACTTTCACCCTCTGCCCACTTAAACAGAAATTAGGCCAACCATAAATGTATAAGAATTCAGATCCATCAGATAAAACCTGGTGCTTGCCCTTTCATTATGACCTAAAGAGACAGGAAATCTATACTAGAGAAATACCATTCAAAGGTTGTCCCTTCAGTTTTCAATCTGAAACTTAGCCTCTTTCTTAAATGAGACAGTTTATAAACCTAATGAGTTCCCTAAGCAGGAAATATCACACACCATCTATTAGTTACATAAAATTTTCAAACCACCATATCAAATGCCAAATGCATTTGAGTAGCAAAACATCATAAAGGTTGCAAGACAAAGAAAATGTAAGATGAGATTAACAACAGTCTTCAGCCAAAAGCTGTGTGTTAGTTTCACAGACCCTATAAAATTTCATCCTTTTTTCTCATTCCCATTGAGAAAAGTTTGCTTTCTGATACAAAATTAACCAAAGCAAATAACAGATGTGCTTATTAGATACAGAGGCTGTGTATGAATAAATGCAAATCCTATAGACCTCTGGTAGGCTGCTGTATTAGACACTGTTCCCAAGTACCCAAATACCCATACCACCTGAAATCTCTATGAAGTGTAAAGTGTTTAGAAGGTTTAAAGTTCTGGTAATAGGAGAGACAAGGGTATTTAGGCCATACATACCAGTTGTCAATTCCACTTGAGGACTTCAGTAAAAGAGGTTTGCTCAAAATGCCGGAAATACAGAATGAGCACAACCTATCCTACTTACACAAAGTGAGTTAAAATTGTGTCGCCCATCATTCCTGACAATATTAAGTGTTTCTTGGTAATATCATAGACTGGTAGCTCTACTCCCACAACGATAGCAGCACGCTGAGCAGTTGGGACCACACCCTACAAAACACAAGTGACATTAGCCACCAAGGAAATACAAAGGGAATGACATCAGTCTTAAAGTGAACAAAATAAGTCAGGAGTTTTAAAGTGCCAGAAAAATCCAAGTCTGAAGTACAGAGGTCACTCTTTCAAATCAATGACTAATACTGGAACACTTACAAATTTCCAATTCACTTGCCATATTAAAAATAAAATAATGATATGACACCAAAAGCACAAGAGACAAAAGAAAAAAATAGAGAAATTGGACTTAATTGCAATTTAAAACTTATGTGACTCAAAAGACACCACCAAAAAAATGAGGAGTCAACCCATACAATGGAAAAAAATATTTGCCAATCATATATCTGCTAAGGAACTAGTATCCAGGATCTATAAAGAACACTTATAACACAACAGTCAATTAAAAATGGGCAAAAGATCTGAAGACATTTCCCTCAAAGAAGATATATGAATGGCCTATAAGCATATGAAAAGTTGTTCAACATCACTAGTCATTAGGGAAATGCAAATCAAAACCATAATGACATACCGCTTCATACCTACTAGAATGGCTATATTTTTTTTAAAGTAAAAGAACAAGTGTTGGTAAAGATGTGGAGAAATTGGAACCCTTATACTGCTAGTAGGAATGTAAAATGGGGCAACCACTATGGAGAACAATTTGGCATTTCCTCAAAAAGTTAAACAGAATTACCATACGAACCAGCAATTCCATACCTAGGTATACACCCATGAGAATTGAAAACATATGTTCATGCAAAAATATGTACATGGATGCTCACAGCAGCAATTAATAATAATAATTATTATTCATAATAGCCAGAAAGTACAAAAACCCAAATGCTCATTGATTGATGAGGGGATAAACAAAATGTGGCAAATCCATACAATGGAATTATTATTCAGCCATAAAAAGAAATGAAGTATTGATACATGCTGCAACATGGATGAACCCTGAAAATAACATGTTGAATGGAAGATGCCAGTCACAAAAGACTGTATGATTGCATTTATGTGAAATATCTAGAATTGGCAAATCTATAGAGACAGAAAGTAGAGTAATGTTTGTCGAGAGCCAGGCATGGTGGCTCATGCCTATGATCCTAGCTACTCAGGAGACTGAGGCAGAAGAATCGCTTGAGCCCAGGGGTTCGAGGCTGCAGTGAGCTGTGATGGCATCGCCGCACACCAGCCTGGGTAACAGAGTGAGACCTCGTCTCTTAAAAAAAATTGAAAATAACATACCATAGGGACAACTGCTTTCTAGAATAACTGTTATATTAAAGTGTTCAATCATCTTTAAGTTCCCAAACTCAATTTATTAAGTGGAAATGATGTGGCTGTGCTGAGATGCTTGATTCTGCTGATGTGGCTAGCCAAACAGTGCCTTCTCTTTGACTCTTCTGCATGTTTCACTCTGTTAAAAAAGGTGACCTTCAGAGAAGATTACTATGGTGAATAGTAAGGCTCCAAACTGGAGCCCACAGGCTGAAATGAGGCCACAGACATGTTTTTTTGTGGCCCACACAGTGTTTCTAAGATTGAATCAGTTGTCAACATATAAAAAAAATCAGGATATTTCACATAGAAATCCGGCTTCTCTTGAGAAGCCAGAAAATTTGGCCACCCTGGGCTCACCATCAGTGCACGGCAGCAATGGGCTGGAGCTGAGGAGCAGCTGTCCTCTTTCAACAGGACTAGGGCTCTCCAGTTTCACCATTGTCCCCACCACACTACTGTCTTTCCAACTCTGAGGTAGGTGCCGGTTACACTTTGTCATCGTACTTGTGCTGTTTTTTTCTTAAAATGAAGTTAGGAAGAAAATAAAATGTTTCCAGTACCCATGTTATTAATACAATCAAAGCAGGAAAATAAAAAGACTAAGAGAACCACATGTTTGAAGATAAATACAAACATATTTCTTTGTTGAAATGAAAAAATATTCCTATATTCCTAATATGCAAATAAAACATGTCAGTCTCAACAGAATTCATAACATAACGTATTTTGCTTCTTTTTTTTTTCTTTTTGAGACACAGTTTCACTCTGTCACTCGGGCTAGAGTGCAATGGCATCATCATAGCTCACTGCAACCTAAACTCCTGAGCTCAAGCAATCCTCCTGCCTCAGCCTCTCAAATAGCTGGTACTACAGGCATGGGCCACCACACCTGGCTAATTTTTTTCTATTTTTTGTAGAGACAGGGTCTCACTGTGTTGCCCAGGCTGGTCTCAGACTCCTGGCCTCAAGTTATCCTCCCACCTCAGCCTCCCAAAGTGCTGAGACTACAGGTATGAGCCACCACACTCAGCCTATACTTCACTGCTTTATGTTACATGCCTAAGTCACGTAAGTAGCCTGGATCATAAAAGTAGCTATGTTCACTTTCTCAAAAAATAAACCTATTATTACCATATAATCTAGCAATTCCACTTCTGGATATATACCCAAAGGAACTGAAAGCAGGATTTCAAAGGGATATTTGCACACTCATGCACAGCAGCATCATTCACAATAGCCAAAAGGTATTTTGAATCCAAGTATCCATCAATGGTTGAATGGATGAAGAAAATGTGGTATATACTTAAAATGGAATATTATGCAGCTTTAAAAATGAGGAAGATTGACACATGCTACCACATGGATGAACTTTGAGGACATTATGCTAAGCAAAATAAGCCAGTCACAAAAAGACAAACACTGTATGATTCCACTTACATGAGGTACCTAGAATAGTAAAATTTATAGAGACAGAAAGTAAAATGGGGGTTGCCAGGGGCTGGGGAAAGGAGAAATGGGGAGTTGTTTAATGGGTATAGTTTGAATTTTGCAAGATGAAGAGTTCTAGAGGTGAGTTCCACAACAATGTGAATGTACTTAACACTATTGAACCATACACTTAAAACTGGTTAAGATTATAAATTTTAGGTTATGTGCAATTTACCACAATTAAAAAGTAAAGTAGCTGTGCTCTCCTGACAAATCTCCAATTCTACATGTTGCTCTATCTTTTGTCCTTTGGTATCAGTTTGTGAGAAAGTTCTAGTTAATTCCATCTTCTGGTTTTAAATTATACTAATCAAGCAAGTATACCCCGCTGAAGGAAACCTCAAAGATCATTAATGGATGCGAAGACCATTAGGTAAAAGATGATTAGATATCAGGATATACGCATGCTGCTAGACTATCACCCCACAGATTACTTACTAAATGCAAAGGGGGAAAAACTTATCTTTCACAATGGTGAGATCTGGTAGACATCATCCTATCAAGTAATCAAATTTGGCACCACTAGTCATGGGACAACCTAACATTACGTGCCTCTTACTGTGATGAAATATGAAATACAGAGCATCACCTATGAAGCTCTCCTACCAAAAATGTTTAACATGGATCTAATCAAGCCAATGGACCCAACCTTCAGTTTATTGGAAATACAGGGGATAGAAGACCAAGTTAAAAACCACAAGGAAACGTTCTATAAGAAAACTAGCCTGGAGCCGGGCCCAGTGTCCAGCGCTTACTGTCCCTGCTACTTGGGAGGCTGAGGTGGGAGGAGTGCTTGAGCCCAGGAGTTTTAGGTCAGCCTGGGTGACATAGCGAAACCCCCATGTCTTATAAAAAAAGAAAAGAAAACTAGCCTTGTCTCATCAATAGAGGAAGTTTTAATAGGTACTGGATATTAGGTATTAGGGACTTATTGTTAATTTTCTTGGATGTGATAATGGTATTGTTATTATGTAGGAGAATGTTCTTATTCTTAGGGAATGCTCAGTGAAGTATTTAGGTGAGTGCTATGATGTCTGCAACTTACTTTCATATAGTTTAGCTAAAAAAAGAAAAGCATAAATATAGCAAATATGGTCAAACTTAAGAGTCATTTAATCCAGGTCATGGGTATATAGTTCATAGTTCTATTCTTTTCAATTTTTCTTTATGTTTGAAATTTTTTATCATAAGTTATAGAAAATTACAAAGGAAGAAAAATATCAAAGCTCTCATTTTTATTTAAAAGACTATTAATGGATTTCCCAATTCCACCTTCTCTGTATATTCTACTAGTAGCCTTATTAATATTACAATATTTAATGATTAAAAGTAGATTAAAAATTATTGCAACAAGGACAACAAAAAGGAAAAGTGTAGATAGAAGACAAAGATAATATGAAAAAATGTCAACAGAAATAATCTCTAGGTGGTGGGACTACTGGATTTTTTCTTTTTACTTTTCTGTATTTTCTCAATATTTTATACTATCTTTTACTTTTTATAAAGTTAAAAAAGTTTGTTTTAGGTAACAACTTTTGAACATAAGCACTACAGAGACACATATTACTGTGTTAGTACAGAAATGGCCAAAAAAAAAAAAATACTGAAGAACTAAATTCAGTGTGAATGTACACAAACCAAAATGACTATCTCAAATAACATAATCACTTTCCCCACATATACAATCCCCAAATGTTAAGCAGAAATAAATATCACTGATAAGTTTTGGTCCTTTCATAGGTGATGAGGAGCTTCTTACCCTACTATAATTCACAATTTCATGGCTTTACATAAAAAAGTTTTCTTTGCAAATTCTAGAACTGATAATATAGAACACTACCAGGAAAAGAGTACTTACTCTCCACAGACCCCTGGTGCCTTCCTGTTGGTATATATCGATGAAGCTACCAATCATGCTCCCTTGAAACAGGCTTCCTTGAGCCTGCATCCGAATCTAAAAGAAGAGGTGAACATTTTGTTTTGACAGAAAGAACCAAAATTAGATGTTTTACTCTTTTAAAATTAAGAAAACAGTATTTGGGAATTATCAGAAAAATCTCTATTATGATGAAATTAATGAGTTAAACTGTATATAGAAAGAATGTAATTTGTGTCAAAGTGTATTTTATAAAGGCGATTTTCATCACATTCCTCATACTAAGTCCATCATTTCTGAAGTTAGAAAATTTGGGGAAAAGGAAGAACAAATACCCAGCAGGTGTAGAAAATGATTCATTTAAAATATGATTAGTGGAAAATTAGAAACCTAAATATCCAAAAACAACACAGATTGGTTACATAAATTATGATATATCCACTTAATGGAATACTATGGAGCCATAAAATTCTGTTGGACAATAGTATTTGTTGATATTGAAAGATGTCAAAAATTAATTTCTAAATATAAAAAAGGTTACAAAGTAGTATATATATGTCATTTTTATTAAAAACATGTAAACTTAAATATATCCCTAAACAGCAAGAGACTGGAGGAACACACACATCCAAATATTGACAGTGGTTTGTATCTGAGTGGTGAGGCTACAAGTGAGCATTTTTCTCTTGTTTTTTTTTTCTGCTTTCCATTTTTTTCTACACTGAACATGTATTGCTTATGTAATTAAAAAAGCAAAAAATGTTTTAAAATGTAATTTTATGCTTACAAGACCTTAAATTGAGTTTTATTTGTAAAAAGCATGACATTATATTCTGCCAAGTGGCCTTTGAGAGCTACAAGAAAGGAAATACAGTATTAAATAGTCATGTAAAAGATTTGCTACAATTTCCCACAGACTCCAAACACATATAATCAATCATAGGAGTCAGTCACTAAATACTAGTGCCCAAATGTATGCCTGATTTTCATGAAGCACAACTCTAATATTCAAGGTTTCAATAAATGTCCTTGGTACGTCATGTAACAACAGCATGCTTTTACGCAGAAAGTCAACTGTTACTACTAAGAGTTTTGAAATAAAAACCTAAGCCCAATTAAATCGAGATACAAGCTACCATAAAGACTAAACAAAACTACAAATACCCTATGGTAAGTAGAAGAAGTCTTTAAGGAGGTGATTCCTGAGCATGACCGAGAATAGGGTGAGGCAAGTGAAGTACTATCCTTAGGTGAGAAATGTAAGGGGGCACAAAATGCTCAGTAATCAAAATAAATAGTATCTTCATGCAATATTTTCAAAAAATCCAAATTAATCCACAAAAATCCATGATGGATCAAATACCAAAATTTTAACTAAAGCTAGGATTCAACAGGGCCAAGATTAGGGTGAGGTAAGTGAAATGAATTATGTAAAATTTTTATAACTGGTTTATCATTAATTTTTTGCATTAATTTTGATTTTTTAAAACAGAATGCATAAAATATTACTTATATTGATTACAGAGTTTTTTGGCACCCTCTTACATTTTGTACCCAAGGGGAGTGCCTCACTTGTTTTACCCTAGGTCTGGCCTTGTTTCTGAGCATAGTCTTGAAGGACAAATTTACCAGGAAAAGGAGAAAAGGCATTGAGGGAGAAAGAGAGCCACATGTACAAAAGCAAAGAAGCAATACACAGTAGATCAGATATGGATTAATATCACTCTGGCTTCAGTCTGGAGATGGGTTGAGAAAGTATACACTAGAGTGAAAAGCCAAGTTAGGAGGCTTCGGAAATGAGGGCCTATAACAGGAATGGTGGGGAAACAACAAATCTGAAAAATATTTATGAGGTAAAATCTATAGAACTTGATACCTGATTCAATACTAAAAGGAAATAGAGACAGAAGAATCAAGGATGATCTAGGTTTCCAGTTTGGATGACCCAGCAGATTTGCTGGGTAGTTGTAGTAGATTACTAGTTGTCCCCCAGCATCTATTCTCCCCTTCTTCAATAATTAGAGTTTAAGCTGGGCACATGGTCCCCCAATTAGAGACATTTCCCAGCCTTCCTTTCAGCTAGATATAGCCATGGAACTAAGTCCTTCAGAATGAGATGTGAACAGAAATAGTGGTTGAAACTTCCCTGTCTCTTGCTTCAAAGGAAATTGCCTGTATTTCAGAATAGCCAAACAGCCCTACTTAATGAGAAAAAGTTCTTCCTTGTAGAACAATTCTAGCTAAGAAACACAGAAGGAATGACAGAATTAGAAAAATCGCCATTTTGCAGCTTTAAGTGAAATAACTGATTCAGGTAATGGTCACCAACAGAGGAAACCATTAGATGAAGAGTCGACAAGAAACTTTATAAAGGAGGAATAAGGCTGTCACACCTGAATTTACTGATCAATCTTAACATCCCTAATATTGGGACAACCAAACATTGTATGCCTCCTCACATGACCTTTACAGATACCTTCCATTTACAGAAATAGAGGTTTAGCAGAATAAGTTAAATGACCTCACAAGGAAGCAAACAGACAAATCCAGAACTTGGGAATTCTATAGGACAACTGATCCAGTTTATTCAACAAGTTAATGGTAAAAAGGAAAAAAAAAAAGGTGTGTGGGTAGCAGTGGGGTACTTTAGAGTAAAAGGGACTTAAAACATAACTATTAATGTAATGTATAGACTTTGTTTGGACCCTAAGTTAAATAAATCAACTGTAAAATATATAAGACAGTCTGAAAATTTGAACATAGATTATCAGATGTTACCAATAAATTATGTTAATTTTGTTAGCTATAACAATGGCATCATGGTTATGTAAGAAACCACTCCTTTTATGAGATGTACATCAAAATATGTGATGGGAAATGACAATATCTGGAATGTTCTTTAAAAGAATTCAGAAAAAAAGGAATAATGAAGCAGGTATAGCAAAATCTTAGCTGTTGAATCTAGGCGACACATACAAAGATGTTCACTGTACTATAATTATTCTCTACTCTTTGGTATGTTTGAAATTGTTTATCAAAAACTACATATTTAAAGATTTAAGCTGTTAACAAAAATGTAGGCCACAGATGAGACACATGCAAAGGCCAAACACCCATCACGAGGTAAGCAAAACTTACATCATCCTGATTTCCCCCAAAATTCTCTCTCTCATCATAAACACAGAATGTAAGTTTTATGTCCTTGTCAGCATGCTTCAGTGAAATGAAACCAATCAACTATAGACTTAAACAGCTGTTTGCCTTTAAAAGAACAATAATTTATAACAGCCAATCACAAAAAAGGCCAAAATACTTCCTCCTTTGTGCTTTATAAACCATGCTGCTTACCACTTGGTTTGAAGTATCCTGGATTGCAATTTGTACAAACTTTTAAATATTTCCTAACTTAATCTGATTTTGTTTTTCACAAAACAAAAGGAAAATGCTTTCCCTTGACTCTTTCTCTTCTCATAGGCATTTAGGAGTGCTGGTGGTCCAACTTCAACCATACAGATTTTTAAAATACCATAGGGCAGAGGTCAGCAAACTTTTTCTATAAAGTGCCAGACAGTAAATATATTAGGCTTTGTAGGACTTAAGGCCTCTGTCCCAACTACTCAGCTCTGCTGCCACTGATTCATAAAAGCAACCATAGACAATACATAAACAAATGGGGTGGCTGTGTTCCAATAAAACTTTATTTACAACAGGCAGTGGACCAGATTTGGCCCACAGATAGTAGTTCACCAATCCTTGTCCTAGGAGATAATGGCAGTGCAACAAAATCAAAGGAACCTGGATCTTGGATGACTGCATGGAGTAGGGCCGCCCCAACAGCATAAACCACTCTCCTGCAGACTGTTACACAAGGGAGAAATAAACTTGTATATTGTCTGAGGCCTTGTACTTTTTAGTTTCTTTGTTATAGCAGCTTACCCTATACCCTGATACACTGAAAGCCAAAGTCTTAAGAATGAAAATGCTCAACCAGGGAGAAACTGTAGAGGACAAAAGAGCTAAAGATGGAACTTTGAGTTGGAGAAGAGAGAGATTTACAATATGTGCAGAATAAAAGCCCACAAATGAAACCAAGGAGTATGAAAACTAGAAGAATCTAAATATTGTGGTGTCAAAATGAAAGGAGAACTTCAAGTAAAAGGAATTAGTCAAAATTGGTTAAATAAGATGAGAACTAAATGTCCACTGGATTGGATAATGTGGACATTGCTGCTGACCCTGGAGAGAGTAGTTTCAATCAAGTAGCAGGAATGATTATAGCAGGTTATGGAGGGATGGTGGATAAGGACTACTCTTTGTAAAATCTGGATCAGAAGGGAAGAAAAAGGTGGTATTTTGAGGAAGTCAGAGGGTCAAGAAGTATTTTAGGATAGAAAGACTTGAACATATTTATCATTTGAAGGGAGGTAACCAGTAAAGAGGAAGAGGCTGAAGATAAGAGAAAAAGAGGATAAGTGATAGAGAAAGGTTCCTAATGAAACAGAACTGAATAAGAGCAGAGTAAAGTGAGGGTTTTTTAACCTGACTGTGTATCAGAACCACCTGGAGGGCTTGTCAAAACACAGACTGCTAGGCCCCATCCCACACCTTTCCAATTAACTAGGTGTGGGGTAGGGCCTGAGAATCTGCATTTCTAACAAGTTCCCAGGTGATGCTGATGCGGTTGGTCTGGAGAACCATACTTTGAGAACCACTACAGTAGAGACAAGGTAAGGATGGGTGTGGATATAAATAAGTTTATAGGTGAAGGGTGAAAAGACAAGAAGTTGAGAGGTATAAAGCAAGGCCATAGGAGGTGGAGTTGTCTGCTAAGATTAAGAGGAACACAGAGCTAACAGAATGCTTGAAGGTTTAAAATGTCCTTGAGGATAGGAGAAAGAGCTGCCCAAAGATAATGAAATGACTGAACAGCCCAACACTGATCATAAATCATATCAGCATGGCCACAGTCTAAGATTGTGACTTTTCCCCCCAGCACTAATCAGTCCTACTGAGGTATAAGAAAGGAAAATTGGATGGTAGCATTGGTCAATAATTGTAATTTTGCCAGACAGGTCAGAGGTATGAGAAATTGAAAGTGAATCACTTAGGTCATTAAGTCTAGGATCTAGATGGATAAGAAAGTATATTTCAGAGAGTTAAGTATTATTCTTGAAAAGCACATTCTAACAAGTATGATTATACTGCAAATGTTTTAGAGTTTTAGGACACAGTAAATTCTTCTCATAAATACTTGTTCTGTAAATTTAAAATGATATAAAAATTCTGTAGCTAAATTACTCTCACTTTAGTCCACAAAGACTATTTCATATTTTTTTGCTGTCAGCCACCATTGATTTTTTTTTTCATGTGTGCTGTTAAGTCACTCTCTCAGTTCTCAAAACTCTCTGAATTGCAATAGATCTCTCCTTCACTAACCTAGCCACTAGTGATTTCACCAGTGCTCAAATAAAGCATGTGTCCTCTTACCTTTTTCTCATAATCCCTTTAAAATAATTTTTTAAAACTTCGGGATCCTCTCATATTTTAATCATATATTTCGTGCTTTTAATTAATCATAAATTTAAATAAGTTAATAAGTATAAAATATTTACCATTTTATGAGATAAAGATGAAAATTGATATTAAAATAAATGTTTCACTCTGATTTGATAAAAGTCTTAAAGAAATCAAATTATATTCTTAATAAATCAGCATCACTAACCTATACTATACTGGTTCTGAATTTAGAATATCCTAACACAGGCCAAAATACATCATTTTAAAAGCCAAATCTCACCCTTAATAGAAATATTAATAAGACAGAGAAGGCCGGGCATGGTGGCTCAGACCGGTAATCCTAGCACCCTGGGAGGCCAAGGCAGGAGGATTGCTTGAGTTCAGGAGTTTGAGACTAGCCTCAGCAAGAGTGAGACCCCGTCTCTACTAAAAATAGAAAAAATTAGCCAGGTGTAAAAAAATTAGCCTGGTGTGGTGGTGCATGCCTGTAGTCCCAGCTGCTAGGGAGGCTGAGCCAGGAGGATCACTTGAGCCCAGGAGTTTGAGGTTGCTGTGAGCTAGGCTGACACCATGGCACTCTATCCCTGGCAACAGAGTGAGGCTCTGTTTCAAAAAAAAAAAAAATAGACAGAGAAAGAGGAATTACAGACTTAAGGTACTCCAATTAGTTATTAAAGGAGGCTTCTCCAAAAATATTATTGTGATTAATTCTTTTGTTTGATACTCCAGCTTATACTACAGGTCAACATATCATACTAAGATTTGGAAAGGGTGGGGAATATTCGGTAAAGTGGAGAAAGGGCTATTCTAAAAATAGATTCATTCTCAGACCAATTTTAGAAAATAGTACAAATGAAAGTAAGGGACCTGGAAATTGATTCCTGTAAAACTGTATAGCCCCCGGAAAGAATCTACAGGGGCTTGCATACCCCAGTTTGAAGACCAATGGATTAATGCATATCACAATAAATTGACTACTATTTATTGAGTGTCTACTACCAAATGTAATGATAGGCAGTTTACATATATTATCTCTAATCCTTCACCACCCTATGTTATAAGCACTGCCTTATCTTCATTTTACAAATGAGGAAACTGAGGCTTAATGCAGTTAAATAAATGATTTGCCCAAGGTTCTATAGCCATCAAGTAGGGAATCTGAACCCAAATCTGACTCAAAGCTCATGCTCATTTTAAATCACACTGCACACATCTCTTACCTTTAGAACATCAGTGGGATTGGCTATAGCAGAAGATATCACTCCTGACACCACCCCACAGATCATATTAATTAGAAGAGTTTCATCTGTAAAAAGGAAAAATAAGGGAAGGTCTGTTTGTATTACGCACCAGTTTCTGAGATCAGAGTACTGAGCTATAAGAAGAAAAGAAGCTTGGTTAGAGAGATGACTTTAGAAATGAACTACAAAGCTTATGAAAATAAAGAAACTCAAATATTTCTAGATCCCAAGTCAGTACTAAAATATATAAAAATTGTAAAATATAATTTCTTTAAAAAACCATTATTTCTAAAGGACACTAGAACATGTCCTATTCTTCTACATAACATGTCAATACCCCACATGAATTCAGAATGTGGAATTTTCCCTTCAAATATTTCAAACATCTAAAGAATGTGATTTTTTTTAAGTCTTGTTCTGGATAATCATCAACTCTAAAAATTCAGAAACTGAACATTAAAAGATAAAATCTTATGTCTAACACAAAAAAGTTATCTAAATATATTTAAATATTGGCCAGGCACAGTGGCTCACACCTGTAAACCCAGCACTTTGGGAGGCTGAGGCAAGAGGATTGCTTGAGGTCAGGAGTTCAAGACCAGGCTGGGCCACATAGCAAGTCCTCACCGCTATAAAAAATTTAAAAATTAGTCAGGTGTGGTAGCACACACCTGTAGTCCTAACTACTTGGAGGTTGAGGTGGGAGGATCACATGAGCACAGGAGATCGAGGCTACAGTGAGCTATGATCATGCTACTGCACTCCAGCCTAGGCAATAGGTAAGACCCTGTCTCTAAAATAAAAATAAATGAATAAATCTAAAATTAATTTTGACAGGCCTTAATTCTCTCCTAGCCTCTGTTAATTTATAGAAGGCTTCTGTAGTTGAACGTGACAAAAACAATCATTTAGAACTAAATTCCCTTAGCCAGAAAAAAGGAACCACAGAGCATATTGTTCTACAATGAAAATTATATCTTCAAAATTATTCCTTCAAAATTGTATCTTCAAAATCTTAAAAATTATATCCTCCTCACCATGAAGAGCCTACAAATAGAAACTAAATAAACCCAACTACAGAATCTATGAAAGAAAATTGTTTTACAAAGAGGTAGAAGGAAACCCTTCAGGATTCCCAAACAAGAGGCTCTAGAAAAAGCTGATTTAGGACAATAAAGTGATTCAAAGGACATTACTAACTGAATCGCTCTCCAGCTGTCCCCAACCATCCAACAGGCGCAGGCCTATGGTAACATAACCATTTAGTACAGTATGAGGCTAGAAATGCTGCAGCAGCAAATAGAGTGACACATGATAATGCTGAATGTGGGTAAGGTGGTCATAGGTACATCAGGATCTAGAATATAATAGCCTACAATTATTTTATCTAACAAAAGCTTATCAAAATTGGCAGCTAGAAAATGCCTTACAGTTGAAGTACTCTTATTGATGAGGATAGTATTAATTTTCTGGACAAGATTCCTCCATGTTTCTGCTGAGATGATCAGATTCCTTTTTTTTTGATAGGAAAAGGGACAAATTTGAAGAGCACGGCAACCATTTTTTACCTTACAAGGATTTATCTCAAGTCAGTACAAGCTCACTTTGTCCTTGCAGTGATTGTCCTCCATTCTCAGGCATCTTCTGATGAACACTTCTCATTAAGCATGATTTCAATAATCCAAAGGGATTACCTCAAAAGAGGGTGAGTATACTGACCTTCCAAACGTTCTACAAATAATCGCTTTAAGCTTTGGTAAATCCCAATTTTAATGGTGCCATATGATGCCTGTCTTAGTAAAGCAGGAGCAATTCTGCCAAAAAGAAAAAAGAGAGAGAGAGAAAAAGAAAGAAAAATTATACTAAACATGCATTTGCAGATTTTACATACCTAGACAGCTTGTCATTTGTGTTACCTATCTCATCCCACACAACAACTGCAGAATACAACTTTTTGCAAGCACCCATGAGACATTTATCAAGACAGCGCACACTCTAGGTCGTAAAACCTCAATGAATTTAAAAGAAATGAAATTGGCTGGGTGTGGTGGCTCACGCCTGTAATCCTAGCACTCTGGGAGGCAGAGGAAGGAGGATCACTCTAGGTCAGAAGTTTGAAACCAGCCTGAGTAAGAGCGAGACTGCATCTCCACTAAAAATAGAAAGAAATTAATTGGCCAACTAAAAGTATATAGAAAAAAATTAGCCGGGCATGGTGGCACATGTCTGTAGTCCCAGCTACTCGGGAGGCTGAGGCAGAAGGATCGCTTGAGCCCAGGAGTTTGAGGTTGCTGTGAGCTAGGCTGACGCCATGGCACTCACTCTAGCCTGGGCAACAGAGCGAGCCTATGTCTCAAAAAAAAAAAAAAAAAAAAGAATTAAAATCACTGAGACCATATGGTTCTCTGATCATAACGGAATCAAATCAGAAATCACTATGGAAAATCCTCAAACACTTGGAAATAAAACACACTTCTAAGCAATCCATTGGTCAAAGGAAGTCTCAAAGGAAATCTGAAAAATATACAGACCTGAATGGA
>CAUYMX010123840.1:0-34308 GCA_963573855.1 Lepilemur septentrionalis | reverse complement strand
TGTGTGTGTGTGTGTGTGTGTGTGTGTGTGTAAATACACTTGCACATATTCGAAGCAGCTTATTTCTCCCTGTGTGTTCAGGTAGTACTCTGTCACTTAAGTTACCCAGAGCTTAAATATCTCAGTTGTACACATAAATACTTGTCAAATAATAAATGCACATCAATAAGAGAAGCAGGGAATTAAGAATTACTTTATTTTTATTTCAAGTTTAAGCTTGCACATTTCAATCGTCCTCCTTATTTGCTTGATAAATAGGATGATTCATAATCTCCTCTTAAGGAACAATGATTAGATCATGTTCAGGGTGGAGGGGGCATTTTTCTTTTAAATTTTCAATTGCTTTCCTTTACTTTTAAGGCTGCTATTTAAGTCTGCTCTTTTGCAGACTGTTTTGCCTCTGCACTCACAGATTCTAACATGGAACCAAGACAGAAACAGAGAATTTGATTATCCAAAACTGCTGTAAGTACATTACTATTCTGAGGGAGTGGTTGAAAACTGTGCTCCCTTGAACCCCAGATTTGGAGTCCCTCAATGGTAAAGCAGCGATGGCGGCCACATTTTCATAGCAGGCTTCTTTAATTTTTGCCTGTCCCATCTTAGGGTCTAAATGCCCCTGCCCTTACACCACACTATTAGGGAGTGTTTGAGACTCAAGAGTGACTGCAGGTAAGATTAGGCAATCGTTTGGAACTCAGAGGGACACTTTCATGCCTCAGTCTTACAAGGTGGAATGTTTCTACAAGAAAGATGGAAATCCACTTTGGGAAAACATTTAGAGAGTTTTTTTTTTTTTAACGTACGGATACTTGAGATTTCCATATTCATTTTTGAAAATGATCATTGTGTTTTTCTCAGTCATTGGGTACCACCAATGTCTCTAACAGGATTGTCAATCACAGGACTCTATCTTCCTTGCCCCACAATCATACCATGCTATTTCCTTGGCAACCGGAATTAATCCAGAGGTGGGTATATGACCCAAGTAGGGCCAATCAGAGTCCTTTCCTGAGACTAATTTATAAAAGGTAGAAGATAGATGTTGCTTTCTTTCCACTGGAGTTGCTAAGCAAGGAAGACAGGAACCTTGGCCATGTTTCCTGCCTATCCTCAGAATGAAGCCAAAGGCAAGCTCAGCCGGGAGATGGACATAGAATGAATCTAGGAGGTACTGAATCCCAGTTTCCAGCCCTGAGCCCTGGTTCCTGCAGCTCTTCCTTTAATCCTATGAGCAGTTCCAATAACATTCCAGGTGCATAAGCCAAGAAATTCCCTCCTTGCTTGGATTGAAAATGAAAATGAAAATGTGTCATTTACACCTAAAACAGTTCTAAGGGGCTCATCCTAACTTGACAACCACACTGTTGCTGACTTCTTTAGTGATTAATGGCTTTCCAGATGTGTGCCAATGAATGCCACTTATCTTCCATAGCAACTTTTTGTTAGTGGCATCCCATATCAATTTATATGTCAAGAAATAAATGCTGAAGTTTATAAATTAGAGGGGGGAAAATACTCCCATGCTTGTGTTTTGGTTTTTTTTTAAAAAGCAGGATTATAAAAATATACCTCTAACCATTCAGCATTTCTCAGCATATGGAGAAACTGACTGTCATTACTGAATGTATTTATTGATTCAGGAGTTTGTCACAAAAATTCTTATCTACATCTTATTTTATCACCATTGTTTATCTACCTTATGGAACAAAGAGGCCGAGGACCAGATTGGAGAGGAATAAAAGGAAAGCTTCCATTCACAGATGTGCTTGATCCTTCCACCCATATGTTTATGTTCTGCTTCTCCCCCTTCATCCAGAGCTGACGATCTCAAAGATGCTGGCAGGTATAAACATGCTCCCTTTTAATTATACCACCAAATTGCTGCAATAACTGATTGCCAGTTAAATAATTATAATCAAGTGCCCATTGTGCATAACAATCATTTAATGACTGCCATCCGAAAACACTGTAATAAAGACAGCTTTAATGAAGAAAACTGGAAAGGTGCCAAGGTTTTATGGCAGTTTGCTTAAAGGGAAAGAGACCCATAATCTGTATTTAAGATTAAAAGAAGCCTTTAATCCAGATGCTCAACATTAAACAAGGGAGTGGAGTCCTGTTTTGATCAAAAGTTACTGCATGCATAAAAGAAAGTAATATAAACGTTCTTTCAGAAAAAAGCACCAGTAAATTATATTAAGTAAGTGTTTGTAACCATTTACTTTGGAAAAAAATGAAAAAGAAGAAAAACATCTGATTTTCGTTTTGGATAAGAATATTCAGCTAAAATAAAATAAATGGGAATAAGATTTTATTTGATTTGTATAACATCATTGAAAATAAAGTGAGTTACCATTCCATCTACCTTGTACCAGTAATCATTCTCCTTCTACTGACCCTATTTAGCTTTTGCTCTCGCTTTGCTATGCCATGACTGTATCTCTGGGAGGTATAATTATATTTTAACACACTAACTGAAATGGTTTTACCTCAGCTTTAGCACACAGTTCTCATCTAAGGGAAAAAACAAAAAACCACGTAAAACTCATATCAACTGGCAGCTAATCAGCCACTGCTGATGTTTGAGGTATTTGGCTAACAAATTAAGACATCAATTCCTTAGAATTACATCCATTTTCTACAAACTGATATGCAGCCTGGCCAACAATAGATACCAGAGCCTCCAGAACTTGCTAGAGTGAATGCTGGGAGAAAACTAATAGCAACATAGTAAGTCTTCTTACTGTGGAGAAGAAGGAGAAAAGCCAAATCAAAATCAAAAACTGTTCTTTTAGATGACACCATATTTGGGCTCTAGCTTTCTCTATACCTTGGGGTACAAAGGAGCAGGACCTGACCCTAACTTGCAGTGTGGTTTCTGTGCACACATAAACACCTGAGTACTGGGAAGTTGAGATGATATCTTGAGGCCGTGAAAAAACCCTTAGCACCCGGGGGAGACAAAACCACCCCCTCCCCCCCACCAAGGTGAACATTTAAGACAGAACAAGCTACCCTGGCACTCTTGAGAAACGCCAGAATGCCCAGATTCTGGGATGGGTAAGTGTGGGTGCGTGTGTGTTGCAGGGGGAGAGACGAACAGACACATGAACTAAAGTTAGGAAACAATGCCACCTGCCTACCTGGGGTAGAGGACACCAACATGCAAAGACAGATTTTCCAAGACCATTTTAACCACTTTAGCACAAAATTGACCTAGGAGACAGTGCAGGAATTCAATTCTGACACTGGGACATTTTTCTGATATTCTAAGTTAAAGAGTATCAACAAATTCTCCTTCAGGAGGTTGCCACTTTCTGTTCAGGGTTAGTGGTGTACCTGACCACCTCCCTGGTCTATAGACTGCTGGGGCAGCATCTACACGCATTTCATCCAAGTCTCTCCCAAAGCCTTTCCCATAGTAGTTTACACACAGCCAAGCGGTCCTTGGATATGTGCCCCCAGTGCAGGGTCTTTGCACCACAAAGTCACTGCCAAAGCCCATGGCCTGCATGTGCATCCTGATTCTTCCTGATGGGGTTTTTGTAAGAACTCCACAAGGGAATGCACTTAAAACCAGGACTGGCACATGGTAAGCGTTCAATAGATGGGAGCTATGATTGTCACACATCTTTAGCTTTAGGAGAAAATCCAAATTCCTTGGCCAGGTATATCTACAGTCCCCAACCTCCGGGCCACACAACCCCTCCCCAGGTCTGTGGAAAAATGGTCTCCCCTGAAACTTAGGAATCAGGCCGCACAGCAGGAGGTGAGGAGTGGTCCAGCGAGTGAAACTTTATCTGTATTCACAGCCGCTCCTATTGCTGGCATCAACGCCAGAGCTCTGCTTCCTCTCCCCTAACCTGCAATCTATGGAAAAATTGTCTTTCTCGAAACCGGTCTCCGGTGCCAAAAAGGTTGGGGACCACTGAGGTATACCATATCAATAAGAATGACAACATAACCTACCTTGCTCAACCAATCACCTCAAACTTCTTGTTTCTACCCCTCTATACCTCAATCCATTCCCCACATGGCAGCCAAGATGTTTTTTCAAATGCAAATCATTCTCTGTCATTCTCTTGCTTAAAACACAACACAAACTTGGTCTCATGGCCTGTGAGAGCCCATGTCACTTTACCCTGTCTCCAACTTTGCTCCCTACCACTCTCCCTCTAATTCACCATGCTTTCACCATGCTGGCTACGTCCCCTGCTCGTCCTTAAACTGACCAAGTTCGTTCCCTTTCTTAGGCCTGTACACAGGATGTTCCCTCTGTCTAGACGGCCCTTGCTCCAGCTCCTCGCAGGTCTGGCTCCCTGGCTCTCTGCATTCAAGGCGCAGCTCAGAAGCCATCTTCTCAGAGGGACCTTCAGTGACCTGCCAGTTTAAATTAGCTCCTGCCCTCTGCTCTTGACTCCTCCATCCTCCACACCAATTCATTCCACCCTGAAACCCTGTTTTATTTTCATCACCGTGCTCATCACTAGCTGAAAGTGTTTTTTCACTCGTTTATGGAACTAGAATGTTAGCTCCATGAAACCAGAGACCTTGCCTTGTCTGTCTTGACCACTGTGTATAGTAGATACCGTGTAAACACACTGCATCCCCCACACGCCCTGCACGCTGGCTGCCATTTGGGGGCACTTGGCCTATTGCATGTTCGGTAAGCCTCAGCTGAACTGAACTGAATTCAACCGAGTGGCATATATCCAGGGCACAGATTAACATCTTCCCCTGGCCATTGTCTTGCCAAATCAGATACACAATGAAGAGTACACATGTGTGACCTGTGCTTATCAAGGAATTCATGGGATCTAAAAAGCAAGGGACATGAGGGTTGACATATTCAAAGCTATGCAGGGTTCACCAATGTTTGGGGTTCAACAGAAGTCTGAGGAGACTAAAACGTCTAAATTTGCAGCACAGTAAACAAAACAGTGACTTGGCATATCATGAAACTGATGCCAGGGTTACACTTAAAATAAATTCTTGATTTAATATGTATATATATTCCCAGTCAGGTTTAGATAGAAGTAGAGTAGAATTTGGAGGGAGAATTCACTGTTTTCTGAACTTGAAAAGCACCGTAAATTACATATCACACACAGCACTTGAAAATTAACCTATCTTAAATTCACTCTCATTGTTTCAAATGTGTTAGTCTTCACCCCTTGACTTTAGGTTAGAAACTGGATCTCATTCTTTCCTAGTATCTTAAAGCTTCTAGCCTCATCTTGGAGAATGGCCTTTCAAGTTTAGCAGACTCAGAATTAAATCCCAATATTTTCCCATCCATTCTATTAATGAGACTTTTGGCAAATTATTAATATTTATCCTCTCTTAGTCTTAATTTTCACATCTTTTAAGTGGGGATAATGATACCCACTCCACAAAAGGATGCTATGAAAAATAAATGATATGATTTGCAGAAAAGACTTGTCAATGTACTTAATAGAAAATAGGTACTCAATAAATTACAATACCCTTCCTGGGAAGGAAAATACCATGTAGCTGCCAAATTGGAAGGGAAAGCATGCTGGGAAAGAAGTATGCTAACAGTGGGTTCATACAGAACCCAAACTGTCGACTGGAAGAAATAAAACAAGGCCCAAAACACTATAACATTTTATCATTACTCCCAATACAAGAAAGAGTTGCAGATATTGGTATTTTACAGCTTGTTTGGAGTGACAAGTAGTAGTCAGGATGGAATATTGTAGCAGGAGCAGTCACTGAGTATCAGAAGTCATTGGTTAACTACAAAAAGAAAGTTAAGGGGAAGTACGGTCCTGAAAATTGAATTTGCGTTAAATCCATGTAGTATCAGAGTACTCAGGACAAGATTCTAGTTTGAAAACTGCTGGGAATTTAAGTATTCCTTGATTTTATCGAGAAACACAATCATGAAAAACTTGTGTGCAAATCAGCCCACATGGCATTCTCTGGCTCTAGCACAAACACTGGAGCTGTCAGACCGATTGCAAAGACTGGGGTAAAAAGTCAGTCAAAGAAAGCAGTTGAACTACTTTTAAAAATCCTGTATTTACAGAAAAAGGACAACAAAAGCCACCTGCTTGGGGTCTATCACACCATTCAGCTCTAGGGAATAAGAGAAATACTAGCAACAAAAAAGAAAGGAGAGAACCATAGTGGACGTCTGTTGTGCTGCTTGCTCAGCCCTTTGATAACCACATGCGTTTTCCAATCTGTCACCAATTTCTCCCTGGCTCTCAAGTCATGTGACTTAGGAGGGGCTATCATACCCTATTACCTCTAGAGATAAGGACATATCCCAGATCTGACAAGGAGAGTTAGAATTACCTCTATCCCCATAGTGATTAGGTTCACTAGAGGACTTATAAATTCACAGCACAGTAAACAGAAAAGCAGGATGTTAGCTAGTGCCATTGGGAACAAGCTGCCAAGCTTGGGGATGTAAGCCTTGAGCTACCAGCTGCCATCTTGCCATCATGAGGCAAGAGCCAGCCTAGGAATGAAGCCATGCGGGGGGGCGGGAGGTCAACATGATGGGGATTTGGAAAGTTCACTGTTGACATTTTTTGAACACTTGGATCTAGTGGTGACTATACTAGAATTACCCAAGATTTTTTCAGGTTCATAAACAAATACATTCATATGTTTCCTTAAATCTGTTTGAGTTAGTGTCTAACTTAAAACCCAAAGAGTTTGACTAATATGATAATCTTGTAGCATTTAATCCTAAAGTAGTTATCTCAACCAGCAATCCTGATCAGGCATGGCAGCTCATGCCCATAATCCCACCAGGAGGCCAAAGTAGGAGGATTGCTTGAGGCCAGGAGTTTAAAACCAAACTGGGCATCAGAGCAAGGCCCAGTCACTCAAAACAATTTTTTAATTAGCCAGGTATGGTGGCATGCGCCTATAGTCCCAGCAACTTGGGAGACTGAGGCAGGAGGATTGCTTGAGCCCAGGAGTTTGAAGTTACAGTGAGCTATGATTGTACCACTGTACTCTAGCCTGGGTGACAGAGTGAGACTCTGTCTCTATAAATAAACAAATAAATGTAAAAAATAAAAAGATAATCCATGAAGTATACTTTTCTGAGTTCTCTAAAGAAAACAAAAAGGAAGAGTTAGAATATGTGAGATGCAGGGGAACCAGCTGCATTTCTCACACCACGTGACCAACATCTGTGGAATACAAATGAGAACATAACTACATTATGAGGTTACTGTAGACAGAAGGAAACTTTCTATTTATTATGTCCCTGATCTTTCATCTTCACCTCCCCAAAGAGTCAAACATTCATTATTCATTCAAAAATGTTCTAAGTGCCAAATATGTGTCAGATGTTATGCTAGGTACTGAGGATACAAAGATGAGTAAAACATAGTCTTTATTCTCAAGGAGTTCACAAATGATGATTCAGGTGACAAGCATGAAAAGGGACCCAGGGGAACTTCTAGAAAGGATGGAGGCTTGAAGGCTGAGCAGGCATTTTCCAGATAGAGATAAGAAGTACAAAGGGACAGGCGGGAAGTGTGTGAAGTCCGAGTGGCTAGGACTACTGCTCGGAGAGGTAGCTGGGGCCAGGCAGTAAGAGCTGTCTGTGGCTGTCATGCCAAGGCAGTGATCTTATCCTGAAGCTATGGTTAGCTAGCCTTTGGAAGCCCCCGAGTGACATATTCAGGTGTGCGTTTCAGAAAGGGAAGTCTGGCAGCCACTGCGGAAGGTAGACTAGAGGGGACAGAGACTGAGGGCAGGGCTCTGCTCAAGTCAGTGGGAGACGGCTGTGTGGAGTCTGACAGAGAAAAGCCAGACTAGGAGGCAAGAACCTGCAATTCTAACCTGGAAAATACCGAAAATTAATCCCATGCAGATGACTTGGGGAGAATTTCGGTCAAGGGGATTATCTGTACCTCAAAGGAGAAAGACCGAATGAGCGTAACGTGGCAAGAAGGTGATAAATGCCTGTGCTTTTCTCGGACAGAGGACAGAGACTCAGCTTCTCCATCCCACATGTTCTCTCTGCAGCCTAAACCTCTCCACCCTCACAGCTCGGCTCAACTCCCTGTGCCCTTCAGGGAAGGCCTCCGTGGTGGCCTCACCGGCCCTCCATGTATGTCAGCCTACGCTTTTTTTAGACTTGTTCACTGACTACACTTCTCTGAGCCTCAACTTCCTCACTTGTAAAATGGGAATGCTGGCATTTATTTCAGGTTAAGGGTTAAATATCACAAATTTTGTACAGCACTCTGCACAGAGCCTGGATAAACACTAAAGATAGTCACGTACCACAGAATGATATGTCAGCCAACAATGACTATATATATATATATATATATACACATACATACATACATATATACAATGGTGGTCCCATGAGATTATAACATCGTCTTTTTGCTGTATCTTTTCTATGTATAGGTATGTTTAGATGTACAGTTCTTGTCACTGTGTTACAACAGCCCACAGCACTCCGTACGGTCACATGCTGCACACGTGTGTAGCTGAGGAGCAACAGGCTATCCCACACAGCCCAGGTGTGCAGTAGGCTGTGCCATCTGGTTTGTGTAAGTACACTCTGTGATTTCACATGATGATGAAATCACCTAATGATGCATTTCTTAGAATGTATCCCCACTGTTAAGTGGATGTAGAGGCTGCCACACTCCTGTTGCAATGAAGTAATTGCCACTACTAGGAAACAGGGACACACGCTTACGCCAGGCAGCAGCTTTTCACGTGACAGGGATTTCCAGATCTTACAGGAATCGAATTCTGTTGTAGGAGTAAGTCAGAAGCACTCTGCGGGAGAGTGGAAGCCTGCAAACGCAAGCGCGCTACTCTAATGGCCAGCAAGTCATCAGGCCACGCTGCAGTGAACGGGCCTAGACGAGAAGAAGAACGTCAATACCCCTGCGTGTGGACGTGCAGGTCTCCTCCTGCCCTTCCTCAGGTGAAGGGCCAGGTGTAGCATTACTTCACTGAGAGTATGGAAATCGCTGGGGATACTTTGTGACTGATAGAAGAAAAAAAATCAGTGCACTAATGCATAGGTCTATTGGTGGTGTGGTTTTATTTTATTCCCAAAGCCAGATATACAGCTATGTCTTGTTTATAGAATTTCCTGCTACCCTCTCTTCAACCAAGCCATCTCCTGCTGACAAGTCAGGACTTGGCTCCCCGTGTGACTGGCTTAATTGTGCACATGAGCAAACTCAAGAAAACATGCGAGAGCCATAATGCAAAACCCCAACAAGATTGGGCAGCTGTAACTGCTTCAGCATTTCTATCCTCAACCCATCCACACAGAGCCTAGAGTGCCAGGGAGCAAATCTGCAGAGTTCGCAAACATTACAAAAATACATTAGGTCCACTTAGGGTCATGGTTCTAAACCTATTTTAGACCAAAGATGGTATCTGTTGAGAGTCTGAGGAAAGCAAGCCTCCACTGGCTGCCCAGGATGCACAGACATGTGGTATTTTGCATATAGTTCCTGGGTGTTCAGGAACCATCCCTACTGCAAGCCTCTGAGCCCACTTGTGGTCCCACAGGGATTTAGAGGAACAGGTCACAGAGCCTGAAGAGAATGAGGTAGGGTCAAGAGTTTCTCTTCCCAGGGCTCAATCTTCTACGACACAGTTCACTGCCATGAATGCCACCTCTTTGTAGGGAGAGACAGGGATGATGCATGACGTGAAATTCAGAGCCCAAACATTCTGTCCTAAGTAGCCCAATGCCTAACTCCAGAGGCTGCGGAAATCCCTGGAATCTCAGTGATTTCTAAGGTGCTAAGTAAATAAAAGTCAAAGAGGGTGCGTTGGGGTCATGGGGCGGGAGCGGGTTGGAGAAGGCCGCAGTTCCTCCAGGGAAGTGGCAGGAAAGCCTGTGCTCTCCCACTCGGCTCCACTTACTCTTTCCATTCTCATTCTTCACTTATGCAGAGACTGCAGATTCCTTGGGTGATTTGTGCCAAATCCAAAAGGTTAAAAATAATTTGCTAAATACCTTCCTAGATAAATTGAAATCCAAGACCTTTTTGAGCCTTGTCCAGCCATACCTCAAAGAGCGAGCAGGGCTGAGAGTCACGCTCTTTCCTAGCTGATTTCCTGAGTCAGGCTTTTGCCTGTCAATCTTCTGATGTCACAGGTCAAACTGTGCCATCAAAGGCTGAGTAAGCATCTTTAGGAAATAGAAACTCAACTGTAAGAACACCCGTATTTCCAAACACAAAACGTCTCTGCCCAGTTTCTAACTCAGCTACTGTATATAAATATAGCCATGACACTAGGAGAGGGATTTTTTTTTCAATTCTGTATTATATTAGCATAAAAGAGGTCAAAAGTAAAAAGAGTAAGTAACAATAATGTACCAGTCACCATCTTAAGTAGACATACAAAGAGATATACAAGACATATCAAGTCCTTGTCCTTTGGGGATTATACTTGAGTGGCGCTGAGTGGGAGGGAGATAGAACATAAACACAAATAAATAACTTCGAATACTGATAAGTACCACACAGGAAATAAAAGAAGATAAAGGAATAAAAAATGGGTGAGATACTATTTTATGTCCATTTTACAGATGAGGAAACTGAGTACAACAGGTTAAGTAAGTTGTTCAAGACCTCACAGCTAGTAAGTAGTGAATTTAAACTCAAGTCTGTCTGATTCCAAAGTTGCTCATAACCACTACCCCACACTATCTCTTCAACTTCCAGAGAAACCAAAGAATCTGTAGAACAGATAGGGTAACAGACCACCATCATTTCAAGAGTCCCCTCCCTTTAGAATATCAGCAAATTTCTGAGATCTATGAACTCCAAATGAGTGTGCTACAAGCTGCCATGTTGATGCTAATGCATCAAAAAGTTTCATGCAACTACTATTTGAGTTTCTATGCGTGACATTTAACGTACAGGTACTTCAATCTTTAATACACCTCTGAAATGAGAATTACTGTCCCTGTACTTCAGAAAAGACCACTAAAGCTCAGAGAGTTTAAGTAACCTGCTCAAAATCACAGAGCTTATGAGCACGGAAGCTGTAGTCCAGGCTTCGTGCCTCTGAGCACACCGCTTTTTCCATTACGCCACGCTGTCTTCCAGAAGACTCTCCAAGGAGTTACATTTTTCTCCCACTGGGAGACAAGGCAGTAACTAACCTGGCAGTGCAGACAGAAATGAGTGACTGTTTTGTGTTTCTGCCAAGCAAGTATTCATGCCCTTTGCAATATGACGTGGACACAAAACCCAACTGATCTTTAGCAGTAAGTGTTCTAGAATTTGTTGAAGAATTTTCTCACCTTCTCCGTATGGGGTCCAAAATTAAAAAGGGAAAAACATATTTACGTCTCATTCAGAATTCAAAAAGTAATAAATCCTTCAAGCCCCTGGCAAGTTTCTCTAATCCACTGTAATCATGTTTCCTTGTATAACAAGTCTTGTGATGTCTGTAGCAGCTTCTCGCTATAGTAACAGCAGCCTGAATGTTGGAGTTCTTCTCGTGCCTGGGGGATTATTCCATTTTCCACATTAGGAATAGGCTGTAGACTTTAGGTTCTAAAACAGAGCCAGAAAATGCTGACTAGAATCCAGATGCCCTAAATATAATTAGAGCTAAATTTTACTGCCCTCTGTGAAAGACACAAATGAAAAGAATGTACCAACTTCTAGAATGCTGGTCCAGGGAGCAGAGCTATGAATAGAGCCAGCGCAGGTTCTGTTACACTGAGAGGCCCTTAAGCTAACTGGGGACTTTCCAATTGTCTCCCCTTATTCATAGCCTTGGCTTTTTTATTTTTACAAAAGCCAAACATACTAGGGAAGAAGGAGGAGTTACATGCTCATTTTAATAAACCAGGTTTTCACTTAGCTCTAGAACTTTCTGGAGGTGTCCTTTCACACAAAAAAATAATATAGGTTTTCAGGGATTGATGTGATAAAAAATGATTTTCCTCTATGATCCGTCACTTCTAATTGTTATTAAAAGAAACAAATTTATTAAACTCTTTAATGGAAATAACTTCCTCTATAAATTTAACACAAGGCTAGGGCAAAACAATAACCCCATGTGTCTCCCTTTAGGCTGTGATTGTTGTCGATGACGATAGATGTAGCCTGCTGTGTGCCAGGAACTGTGCAAAGTGCTTCAAATACATTATCTTACTCAGTCTTAACAGAACCCAAACAAGGCTGTTATTTCCATTTTACAATAAAGGTACTAAGTCTTAGGATGATTCTGCAACTTGCCCAAGGTTACAGTTAGTAAGCAGTGGAGCTAGCATTTGAAGATAAGGGGTCAGATTCCAGAACCAATCTGTAATAAAAGATAAAAGCCCTCTCCCCACTGCAAAGAGGCACTGCTTCTAGCCACTTGCCGTCACCAAATCTTTCTGAATAAACTTGATTTTCATAGAAATAACTTTCATTTTGTATTTGTCTTTCCTTAAGGGGATATTTAATTAAATTGTGTGATTACAACAACAAGTCCATCTGGCATTCCCAGGTTTGGCAAGAAACACAAATGACTTGGAAAGCCTAGGCCTCAACTGGTGGGAGCAGAAGTGTGCCGGTGTCCCAGAAACCGCCTGCCAGCTGAAAGTACCCAGCATCCTATCCTGGTGTAGCAAGGAGTGCAGAGTCAGTTAACAGGGAGAATCTACTAAGGGAAAGTCAGTTAGGAAAGATTTACTGAATATACAATTTTTTTTAAAAAAAAGCGTATTACACCTGTTGTTTTTCAACTTGCTCTTATCACTTATTTAATCCCTCCTTCTCCTGATAGACTTTCAGGTTTGTCACAGACACCTTTGTTTTTGTTTGCCCAGCACCATCTTGTCTTCTGGGAACAGCAAACACCTTCTTACAGGAACTCCTTCTTCCCTACTCCAACCACGTTGCCACAGACCCTGCCTCTCTGACATAACCTGACTGGTTCAAAATGAGCAACAGAGTCAGCTGGCCTGGGTTTTTGAATCTGGGATGGGAGGATGTGGGTCAGTGCATCCAGGCGACTGAAGCTGTGGATGATGAGGCTCTGGAGACGCCAGCAGCCATGCTTCCTGCCTAGTGGAAGAAACCACCTGCCGGGAGAGAACCTGTTCCTATTACTCCTGAGCTGCACCTTTCCCTAAGGTTTACATGATTAACTTTTCTTTCAATTATGTTTAATGCTCCAGTATTCTCATTTGCCTATGATAATTCAAGATGGGTTTATGTCACCTGAAACCAAAAGAGCCCTGAATAATTTATGAAGAGCTGAAAGTAGCCAAGTTTAAATACAGAAAGGATGACATGAAGTGAGATAGGAGGCCATAAGGAATACCCTACCCAGGGTGGAAAAATTCCCAGGTGCTGTTCCAAGGTTACCCTGCCCTGCCTTGCCTTTCCCATGGAAACCCCAATAAAGGCAGTGGCCTAATGTTTTCCCTTGCTCCTGTCTTCTGCCTGCTGACCACTCGGGGTCTTTCCCCTGTGACCCTCCATGCTGTGCCTGCCCCCTGCCTCTAGGACCTGTGAGCATAATAAACTTTGCTTCCCTGAGCCTCTCCTGCACCTCTCCTTGTGGCTGCACCGGACTGACCATGTCACAAAAGAACATAAAACAGCCCTTAACAATAGTGAAGGGAAGGCCCGGAACTCAGATGCAGACTGAGGGCAGGGGAATCTTCCAGGGATCCAGGAGAAGTCCTCAAATTGAGCCTGAGAAGGACACAGAGGCTCTTAAACAGCTCTTGAAGGCACTGCCAGCCTCCAGTTAGAAACAAAAACCTTGAGAGCTGGGTAGGTTTTAACGACCGTATTCCTTGAGTTATTTGGAGTGTCCATTGGATTCAGATTCCACATCTTTAAAACAAGAACACTGGATAAGACAATCTCCAAAGTGTCCTCTTGGTTTTAATGTTTTGTTTCTGGGGATTAAATATAGTATAAAGCATCAGTTTTTTTTTAAATCAAGAAGGATTCTCCTCATTCTGAACATTACATTTAAGAGTAAATGGGGGAGTAAGAGAGATTAAGCATTTAATCTCTCTGTTCAATTCACTGAGCGATCTTAGACCAAGAACTCAATTTCTTCACCTGCAAAAGGGGATTTTGGATGCCTGTCTTCACAGGGCAATGAGAAAGGAAAAGAGAAACCTTTTGACTTCTTTTTAGGGAAGAAAGGATAGTGTGGAAATCCTAAACAGGATTACCACAAAGCTCTCTGAATGCAAAGCTCCAAAATGACTTTACTTTTGGTTTCCCAGCTCTGGTGATGCCATTTCTGATCTCAGCCATTGTTCCTTGTAGTTTCATATCCCTGTGGAGAATACAATTCTTAAGGGACACAGACTGACTTTGGATAAAATGCCAGTGCTGGCTGTCTCTGACATTTCTAATTCCCCCTTTTAGCATTCTATTCTACCTGCCTGGGACTGACCTCCTAGATCCCTGGCTTCCACAAACCCTGCCCCAGCCTTCATCTTCCCCAAAGCTCTTACCCACAGCTAAACTTCTAAAATATTGACCCATCATGACAAGTTAGTTCCATCCCTCCTTCCTGGGTAACTACATCAAGATTCAAAAGAGATGTCTTACTAATGGTGGCACTGTATGTATTCTGAAAGGGAAAGTTGCAAAAACAAACCCACTGGGGATGTTGGTTGGGCCAGGCAGCTCTTAAGACACACCCCTACAGGCTATGTACACATGGATGGAATTAGAGTTTGAACCAACTGGCACCCTCCCGTGCAGCCTGACCTGCCTGGCCTGTCCAGGCACAGACATGGCTCTTTCATTTGTGTTCTCTCAGCACTTTATAATACACTTGTTAAAACTTATATGTCCTTAGCTGGAATAAAGTGGGGGGACCAGGGACTATAACTTATTCATCTTTCAATGGTGTGTCTTTTATAAAGTAGGAATTCATTAAATTTTTGTGGAATGAATTATGTGAATCACTACATTCTGTTCTCCTCTTGAATGGAAAGTAATCTGAAGGGAAAATAATCTCAGAAGCCTTGTACCCATGATCTTAAACTGGGTCCTGGCTGGCAAAGACACACCCTGTACTGCCTTCTCCCATGCCCAGGGAGGCATTACTACTCAGTCACGGCCCTCTCTCTCACTACATTTGAGCCGGACCTAAGAGTCCTTCTCAACACGGTATTCCAGGCAGCCACCCCCACTGAGCAAGCTAGCACATAAGAGAAGTTGATTTGGCAGATTTAGCATCCCTGAGGTAGTCTAAGATACCCAAGGACTAGAGGACACCCGGCTCAGATGATGCTCTTCCTGCCACAACCAAAAGATGCAAAAGAATGCTCAGATAGAGCCTGTACTGTTACTTTAGAATTCAAGATGCCGCCTTAAAACAGTGCCAAAAGAACCAGTGGACACAGTGAGTAAACAATGGATCCCCTTGGTTATGCAGCACTGTGGCTGCCTACATTTTAACTGGTTATTATCACTTTAAAGGAGACATTCTATCGTGTGATCACGCAAAGCTGGCATGCTGAGCTGTGTAACTGCAGTAAGGTAAATCTCCTAAGATTTCAGATATGTGAGAGGCAGTGTGGTGCAGTGGATAAGACCACAGACCCCTGAGCACTGTCCCTAATTCATAGGGCTCTTGTAAGTATTTGGTATATTAATGTATGCAAGGTGGTTAGAACAGCGTCTGACACATAGGCATCATCTACGGTTATTATAATGGACCTGGCTAAAGCCTACCAAACAACTAGTAAAATAGCCAAAGTCAATTAAACGAGGCTTGGTTTATGTTGGCACTCTAGTTTGCAGTTCAGTGGTTTCACTATCAACTGATGGCTACTGCCTTGATAAAAGGCTATCAGAACTGGTGTAGGGTGGAGTAAAAAATTGTGCTTGCATTTTTCCTTTCCCCCCCAAAACCCTAGCTATTATCAGACAAGGACAGCTAGGTATTCCACTACTTCCTTGTTCACTTTGGTTGCCAAGAACCATGATGTTACATTTCATGTTGCACTTTGGAAGCTTTCTGTAGTTGAGTTTCCTAATATCATCACTTTGTTTTTTAAACTTGGCTCTTGCCTTTTTATTCTTATTCTAAAGGCTTCTAGAGTTAATTATTTCTATGATTTTATCTTAAATATTTTTTTTGGAATCAGGCAGAATGTACATAAATATATAAACATATATTTGTCAGATTCTCCATGTGAATGTCAGCCAAGACACGCGTGTGAAATGACAGATTACATTTTTATGTATTACACACCACGATCACCTAGGAATACAGGGCAAATCCCATGTAACATTCTGCAGAGGTATCAGAAAGGGCTTTCATTATGTTGATATTTCACCATAATGATCAGTGTTTTGTTTTGTTTTGTTTTTTTAAAGTCACTCCCCCTCCTTACTCTCAGATCCTTGCTCCTAGGTTAGAAAGTGAAGCTAAAATCATGATAAGTGATCAGCCGGGCTGAAGACAGATTCTGTGGTTGAAACCAGTTCTCTTTTTCATCCTCCACCCTGGGTTTCATAGAATCAAAGAGCTCATTTGCTACAGTTCTCCAGTTTTTATAGAGGAAAATGAGTCCCAGAGTGGACAAGTGACTAGCTAAGGTCACACAGCATGTTAATGGCTGAGCTAGTTGTTAAATAAAACCTAAATCTGACTTCTAGGCCCATGTTTTGCTTAAAATGCAAAGATGCCTCTCTAGACCACTGAAATAAAAAATGAGGAAATTGGCTTTAAGTGGCCAATTTAAATTTGAAACTTTTGAAATGGATTATTTTGTTGTAGCAAAATGGAGGATTGTTTTTGAAAACAAGACACTAGTTCCATAAAAATCAAAGTACTCTAGGAAATGTTTCTGCTGCAAAATTTCATTTACTATTAAGGTATTGAAGGTGGGCTCATTCACTTAGAATCACAGGCCAATTCCAAACCTAGGAAAGCAAATCGTTCATTCAACCAATATCCACTCATTGGTTACCTACTCCATGCCAGGCAATGCACTGGGTCCTGAGGATATTATCTAAGTCACATGGGTCCCCAACCTATGGTGAGTTGTATAATTATTTCATCATATATTACAATGTAATAGTGATAGAAATCAAGCGCACAATAAATGTAATGCACTTAAATCATCCCCAAACCACCCTCCCACCCCACCCTCCACCCCCTAGTCCCTGGAAAAATTATCTTCCATGAAAATGGTCCCTGGTGCCAAAAAGGTTGGGAACCACTAAACCCAATCCTTGCTTTTCAAGGAGTTCAGGGTCTAGGGAAGATATGCAACACAAGCGCTACCATTCCACATTCTCTCAGGTGTTCACGACGGATGTCACCAATTCATTATATAACTGTTTTTCATGCTGAGCCTGAAACTGGCCTCAAAAATCCTTCCCAAAGCAACCCTCCATGCAGCCACAAGCAGTTAATCAGAGGCACACCCAAAATGAAGTCTATTTGTCATCCCTGGACTAGTACAGTTACTATGTGCCTACTGAATGACATACAATTTGAAGCTTTTAATGTATGTTTCAGAACTCTGTTTCCCCCACATTCAGAAGCCAAGAATAGAAATTCTTTCATTCATTTAGTATTTACTGAACACCTGGGTGAAGAACAATTTTTCCAGGTACTGTAAGAACCCTGGATAATGGCTCATAAAAGACCAATTATGCCCCAAGAAGAGATTCCAGCTATCTTTCACTTGAAATTCCCATCTCAGATTGGGAAGCACAACCTCTTTCTCATGTCTGTCAGCACTCACAGTTGCCATCTGCTGTGGGGGAATCAAAAGCCAGAGCTGCCACAGTACTCACTTCAAAGCAGCTGCTTATCATCCCAGTGATTTACCAACTGAGAAAGAACCATTAACCGGCAGTGCTGCCTAGTATCGTCCTTCCTGCTGCAAGCATTTGGAAGTATCGCAATACTTCCAACCCCACGGCACGGTGGACCCCAAGACAGCTGCACGAGTTCCATTGCATAAACCTGATGTCTTTCCTCTTGCTTGCATAAGTTGTATTCTTGGGATCTGATCAAGGGAGAAAAGGCAGGATGACATCATTTCCTTTTAATGGCTTTTACTGTGTCCTTAACCATTTTCATTACCGGTGGTAAATGACCCCGTGAAGCTCCGCTTTGCAGAGGTGTGCCATTACCCCACAGCGACTGTGCTTCAGCAGCAGAACAGTAAGTGCTGTTGTCTGGAAGGAGACACGTTGGAAACTGACCTTTCTTTATGCCCCAAAGTACATCTTCCTCAGCATGCTCAGCCCCATGGAGTGTCATTCACCAATCATCTGTGTTTACACATTAGTTCACTTCCAATACCAGGGCCTCAGAGAGGCCAAATACTTTCTAAAAAAAGTACAGAGGAAGTATGAACAGAAAAAAGGTGACAGAGATTTAGGGTTAAACCAGGAAGAGAACTTCACAAGTGTCTACTTCTTTCCATTACATTTTCAGTCCAAATAGTGATTGTGACTTTTGTTAGACACAGGGTTAGGTACTAGGGGATGGGGTATAGAAAGAGAAATCAGCCTCTTTTCAGCCATCAAGGGTTTAGGTTTCTTAGCAAAGGCAAGATGAAGTAGTGATTAGCTAAACACCATGGGTTTAAATATTGGAATATACAATGTTGCCAAAAGAATAGTACAAAATAGAATTACAATATGACCCAGCAACTCTACTTCTAGGTATATGCCCAAAACAACTGAAAATGTGTTTCCACAACAACCTGTACACAAATGTTCACAGCAGCATTATTCATAATAGCCAAAAAGTGGAAACAACCCAAATGTCTATCAACTGAATCAATAAAATGTGGTATATCCATATGATGGAATATTACTTGGCCTTAAAAAGGAAAGACATTCTGATACATGCTGTAACATGGATGAACCTTGAAAACATGTTAAATGGAAGAAGTCAGTCAGAAAGAGAACACACTGCAGGATTCCATTCACATGAAATGTCCAGAATAGGCAAATCTATAGAGACAGAAAGATTAGTCACTGCACAGAGCTCGGATCTAGGGAGTGGTATTGGAGGAGCTGAGAGCTGACTGCTCAAGGCTGCAGGGTTTCTTTTCGCGGCGATGAAAATGTTCTAAACAGATTATGGTGATGGCTGCGCAACTCAATGAATATTTAAAAAATCACTGAATTGTACATTTTGAAAGAGTGAATTAGAGGGTATATGAATTATATGTTAATAAAGTGGTTACCAAAAGAATAAAAAAAAAAAAAAGAACAGCACAGGCAATGCTGTAGAGGCTCAAAGGAGGGATAAAGAATTTCTGGCTTAAATGGTTTTAAAGAGCATCACAAGATAGGTTAGGTATTTGAGGTAAGTTCTGAGGAGAAACAACCACAGCTGGGGCTGATGGCAAGAACAGGGTGTGAGCCCAAGGACAGAGATGCTCTGGGACGGTGCACAAACTAGCTTGATTAGTTTGGAGCCTTAACTGAAGAACTAAGTAGATCAGGCTGAAAATACAGTTGTAGCTTGAGCTAAATCTGAGGGGCTGAAGATGCCCCTGGGGAGGGCAGGATCCACTCAGCCTTACCAGGGCTCTGGTTTCCAGGCCAACAAGGAGCAGCACGTTGGCAAGCTCGTGGTCAGCTTCTCTCACTCTTAAGAGAAACACATGCCCCCTGAGGAAGGAACTGTGGTGAGACTGCATTCATACTTCTTCAGAATGAGCGTGCGGGAGGCCAGACACCCTCCTCTGAAGGAAGGGAGAGCGGACGGCCAGCGTGGAACAGGAAAGAGCGGAAGAGGAGCCTTCAGATGTCCAGAAATCATCTGCCAGAAACGGACCACTCTGAACCACATTATTTCAGAATTGTCATTGTGGGTGGCATGTGTGAGTCTTACTGGGTAAGGAGATGGGACGGGTTCTGTATGAAATTTTAGGACTTAATTACTTGAGTGAGGTTTCACTTAAAAATCAATAACTTATTTCCTGAAAAGTCTGCAAAAATCAATAAGGTATTCTACATAACTTCAGTTTCTAGACCCAGTGAGTTCTAGTTCTTCACCCGTAAAAGAACATTTAGGCATACCTTACCTTGTATATTGTGTGCTCTATCTATACAGTAACTTTCAAAAAAAAAAAAATCCTTGATTAGAATCCACATGCAAATAATTACACTTGAGAAAAATAAAGCTGATGTTTTATAAACTAGTCTTTTCAGTAAGTCAGGCTATCTTTCCACATGTTCTCTACAATTTTGATAACATCAAAAGGAACAAATGCAAAAATAGAGCTTCTCAGAGGCCCAGTCTGAGTCTTCTGCATGTTTGTATTCTCTATAGCAGTGCTAGCCTATAGAACTTTCTTTAATGATGAAAATGTTCTATATTTGTGCTGTCTAGTATGGCAGCCACTAGCTACATGTGGCCATTAAGAGCTTGAAATGTGGGTCGTGCAATTTAGGAAGTCAACTTTTCATTCCATTTAATTTTCATTAACTTAAATTTAACTTGCTGCATGTGGCTAGTGGCTGCTGTACTAGATAGAGGAGCTGTACAGGATCCAGAATGATGCCTTGTTCCTCACAGGTGTTTGCTAAATATCTGTTTAACTCAATGAGAATTTATTCAGTAACCATATACTGAGCTTCCTCTATCTGCCAAGCACTCTGCCAGATGAAATGCTGCTCCTGAATTAATTAGAACCTGTGGTTGCAAGGGACAGAAAACTCAAGCCTGATTTACTCAAGTCAAAAGGGAAACCATTGGCTCCCATGCCTGGAAAAACCAGGATAACGGTGCTTTCAGGGCAGCCTGTGTTAGGGCCTAGAGGAAACACCATGACCACCCTCTCACTCTCTCAGCCCAGCCAGGCTCAGATTTCTTCCATGTGTGGTCTCCACGTTCAAACTGGCTCTCCATTCACGATCACTAGAAGGCTGCCCCAGCCCAGACCTTGTATTGTCAAGCTCCAAGTCCTAATCCTGGTCTCCTTACCCAAGTCCGATCGGATCTTGCTGATTATGATTGGGTCATATATGCCCATTTCTGAGCTGATCATTATGGCCAGGGAAATACAATGTGTTGATTGTCTTGAGCCCTGACTACCACGCCCTGACCCTAAGCTGTGGTTTTCATTAGAAAACCACATGGGATGAGAGTGAGGTCTTGGATAGTCTTGGGGTAAAATCAAGGTAACTATTAGGAAGTAAATTTTCCTAGGCAGGAAAAACAACAGATACCCATTCTAGTCTCTCTTTTAAAGAGCTCAGTGTCTCTCTAGGGAAACCTTAATAAAAACGCTGGTCAGATCTGCTGGCAAGATAATAAAGAAAATACTATCTAAATGGAAAAGCTCAATTTAGCGAGATCCAGGTTGAAATCATAGTGACATTTATTTACATGGAACTTTCTCTAATATTGTCTACTTTTTCCTAGATAATTCTCATAAAACCCTTGTGAGGAAAGGTTACATCATGAAATCTAGAAATCTTTAAGATGGAACAGTCAGCTGACCGGGGCCAGCTGCCAGTGGTTTTCCATGCCTGCTTCAGACTCCAGATGTCCCCCCTCCTGGACTCCCCTGTCACCAAGGATATATTCAGACCTTAGAAGTTCTGACATGTGGATGCAAGCAGACACAGGGCAGCCCACCCAAGGGAAGGGACACACAATTGCCAATTCACACAATGCAACGTGAATTGTCTATTTTCATAAGGGCTACTCCAAGAGAGATTATTTGTGGGCAGAAAGACTCATGAAAGAGCCAGATGAATTTGCCCCACATAGAAGACAAAGATCTTGGAACATCACTGACATGAGAAAAATTAGCCAAAACAGCTGCAGCACTTTAGGAGCTTTTAAATAGCTTCCTCCTGCCTACTTCTCCACCCTTTTCTAGCTGTTCTCTCTCACTCATTACATACTGACTGAGGTTTTGCTATTGTTGGCTCAAAGGGACAACCAAGGCTGGGAAATAATCTTTTTAGCAAGCAAATCTTTTTTATCCCTCTGAATTTTCTGGTATTATCTTTCATGAAGATGGCTCTGGATCATGCTGAGAATTATTCTGAAACTTCTTGGCTTGTTTCTAGGTGGAAAAGAGGTTAATGAGGCTTGTGAACAGGACTTTACACACTTTAAGGACACTCAGTGCTCGGGCGCATGCAAGAAGGTCCATGCCCCCAACTGTTCTCCTTTGAGGGAATCCAGAGAACTCTAAGCCCCCTCAACATGAAACTGACCAGTCCCTCCTTTTAGTATACAGGGAATATTCCAATTTGAATGTGACTCTCTCCAGGCATGGTGGACGGAGCTGTAGCTACTCCATGCTTGGTAAGAAAGATGGGATTATTTGCTTTTAACACCCTTTTTGGGTTTTAACAGATTGCTCAGGTCAGCAGTAACTGGGCCTGCTCCTCCCTGGGCTGCCACTGCTCCTGGCCATGAGAACATGCATTTCTGGCAGACAAGAACTGGTCTGACCTTGGGTTGGCAACTGTCACACAGTAGGTGCTTAATGAAGGTTGATGAAATGTGGAATATTGCTGGTAACAGGGAAATGTTACTGTGCATTAAAAAAATACTACAGAACGGGTCTTAACACTAATACCTGCAATAATTGTCTTCTATCCACAGAAGTATTCATTTCTTCTACTCTACTCTGTAAACCTCAGTCCCCCAATCCTAAGGAATTCTCAACTCTAAGGTGACTCAGCTTTTAAAATGGCCTTTACTGTGGATCTCAAGTCTAGGCAATCAAGCTATGTTACCTGGTTCTCCATTCCTCCAAGGCTAACTCCACAGAACTCTATTGGACCAGATTAGCATGAAGCCCTTAGTCCTTTCCCTATCGTATTGTTTGCTGAAGTACCTAGTGGACCTTTTTATGGATTCCATCTTCTTGTTCATTTTTAAAGTAACAGCTTTATTGAGATAGAATTCATTCACATACCATACATTCACTCATTTAAAGTGTACAATTTGATGGTTTTTGGTATATCTAGAGTTGTATAAAGAGTCACGCCCTACTTTCCCCCCAACACCTCCCCGTAAGTCCCCGGTAAACGCTAATCTATTTTTATGTCTCTGTGGATTGCCTATTCTGAACATTTCATATAAACGGAATCTCATTTTTAAAAAATATTATATCTTCTATGGATGCCAGTTCTTATGCTAGGTAGGAATCACAAACTTGGGTGAAACCTGTGCCTGCCTTCAAAGTCCAACAAATAACATCTGCTGAGCGCAGAACTCCCAGGGTTTTCTCTTGGGCACAGAAGCCACACTCATATTAGGTGGCAGAGGTATATCACTGGTATATCACTTTGTACCAGTGATATACTCACATACCAGGAAGCCCGTCATTTCCCTCGCGCTGAACTCTGGTAGGCAGATGCTTCCCAGGCCTCCATCTCATGGGATCGGGCCTAGAAATGTTCACCTTTACTTCTATTTCATCAAGTTCCCATACCTGACCTGCCCTTTTCAAAGGGCAGACACCCTCCTTGGTAAAAATTCTGAAGTTTTGGTTTTAAATGTATGCATCCAATTTGTCTTTTTCATCCTATTAAGATCAAAGGAATATTCCTCTTGGGGTTCCGATAAGGTATTTGAGATTTTCCTGCGCCATAATGACTATTCTTAGCACGTACGATGGGGGTGTACTGAGGTCTCTCTACAGATCTTGAAAATACTAAGATTAGCCTTGAAGGAGGGCATTAGTAAGAGCTGGCGTGCCTGCAGGCCAGCAACCATGCATAGAAGTCATTCACGAGGAAACTAGAAACGCAGTTGAGATGGGCAATTTCAATTTTTTTTTTTTTTTTGGCAGGGAACCTTTTATTGGGCAAGGCCTGTCCTTGGCCTCCAGCGGGGAACGGGGAGCTGGTTAGGGCGGCGGACGGAGAGGGGTAGCCGGCAGGTCAGGCGAGGCGGGGACTAGCAGCGGCTCAGGCCTCGGCCTCAGCCCCAGCAAACAGCGGGTTAATGAAGTAGCTGTGGCTGGTGCCCTGGGCGTCTGACTTTGGGGCCAAGCTGGGCGGCCGCTCCTCCAAGGGCGTAGCGTCGAACACCGGGTTGTGGAAGCCCAGGGACGCCCTGGCCGGCGCGGGGGCCGCCTGCTCGCGCCAGCTCCACCTGAGCCGCTCCGCGCGGCGCAGCAGCAGCGTAGCCGTCACTGAGCCACCCACGAGCCCCGCACCGGGCCCGTCCAGCCCAGCCGTAGGGCCGCCCCCGACGGGCGCGCCCGACTCCCGCACGGCAGCCGCCAGGACCCCGAGGGCCTCGCCGTGCTCCGCGACGTCTGCCAGGAGGGCCCGCGCCAGCCGCCCGTCTCGGGCCTGGTGTCCGCCAGCACCACCTGGATCTCCGTATCGGCCTCGCGGAGCTGGGGCGAGCGCGGCACGTTGGACACGGCCACTTGCAGTCCCTGGTACTGAGGCGAGGCCAGAAAGGTGTCCAGCAGCCGCGCCCAGTACCGCTCCGGGTCAAACGCTGGACCGTGGGTCAGCGACACGACGGCTCCGCAGAGGTCGCAGCACTGCCCCACAGGCCGGAGGGCGTCGTGGCAGGCTGCAGCAGGGCCTCGCAGATCCATGGCTGGGTCTCGGCATTGCCGCAGACGCAGCCCGACGGGTCGGCGCAGGCCTCGGCGCCCACGCTCAGCTCGCCCGGCCCGTGGAAGGGGCCAAATGACAAAGCAGTGGTCTCAAAAATATGATTTTAACTGAGAAACCTAGAACCTATATAACTCTAGAAGACTGTTCACAGATGGTAGCAGGGCCCATGTGGAGTTGCAACTGTCTAGAAATTGGCAAGGCTGTCCCTCTGGAGAACAGATCTTTGTGGTGAGTGAGGTATCACAGCTCCATGAGGCGAACACTGAGCCTTCCAATTATCAAGTTGTCTCCCCATCTACATGTGGGGAGTGACAAAACAAACTGTGCTGCCCAGTTTATATGTCAATCCCTTGTGAGTTTGGTCTGTGGGAGTTAGTCCCAGAGTCTTTATACACTGGCAAAATCGAGTTTCTCAAGAGACAGGAACATAATGACCTACCAAAGCACAAATCTAGAGAACGGAGGTTTGGGGAATACGAAAACGAAAACCGTGGTTAAGCATACAAAGGCCTGTCATTTAAGAATTCAATGAGCTATAGGCAGGCCCAGCTAACGCCTGAGAGAGGCACTGCGGAGCAGTGAGGAGCACGGGCTCTGGAGTCAACGACCTGGCTCTGACACTTGCTAGCTGCACGGCCTCGGACGACTTACTTAGCCTCCACGTGCCTCAGTTTCCTCATCTGTGAAACAAAGTGGTTATGAAGATTTAATGAGACAGTCCAAACAAATGCTTAGTATAACGTCTGGGACATAGCAAGCTCTCAGAGGTTAGCCATTACCTCACTGTCCAAAGGAGAAACAGACCACCCTGAGAGATGGGGAGGCCCCAGGAGTCCAAGAGAAAGCAGAGGTTTGTCAGTTGAGGGCCAAACACAAACTCGATGCTGTTGAATTTACCTCAACTCCAGGGCTTCCATGCCTGTCCAACTCTTACATACAATTCAAAATGAAAATGTTGTCTCAGTAGTTAGCGTGCTTTTTGTATATAATTGGTTTTTCTGCCCGGCCATTCAACTAAACATATATTTTTCTGAGCACTTATGTGCAAAGCACCTTTTAGTCTATGAGGGTACAAACAGGTCCTTGCCCTCCAGAAGCGTAACATCTAATTGGGATGAGAGGATTAGAAAACCACATAGTTAACTGGTGATTCAAACATATTTGTTAGATTTAAGCCAACCATCCGTTTGGTGCTCAATTTTCTACTAAAGAGCCATAAGCAAGAGAAGGGCCAGGAAAATCACTCCATCTAGAATCACACCATCCTATGGAACGCGAGACGCTTTCAGTACACTAAACTAAAATCAACAGTACTCTCTCTCCCCCTCTCAGGCTCAGTCTCTCTCCTTTCTGTCCCCTTCATGGTACGGCCAAGTACTATAAAGGCCCCGGGACCTTTCAGCCTCAAATTCTCAGCCTTGTATTTTGGCTGCCAGTGGTTGCAGTCGGTGAAGGCAGATGCAGCAGCCTCCATGTTGCAAGTTCATACTGCATTCCTGCCCAGCGCCTTTGAAGACTTGTCTGTTGTAATTTCTGCTTTATGCTGTCTGTCCCTCCTATTTATGAGCTCAGTGAGGGGAAGGATAGTGGGCTTTGTTCCTCATATCATATGGCACCCCTCCCTCACCCCACCCTGCAACCATGACATTTTCTTTTTGTGACATTTTAACTACAGTTCTGGGCTTCTTTCAGGTTCCATGGGGTCTGGTTGCTACATTTTAAGTACATTAGAGTATAAGATGGTATAAGATGTCAAGTAGGGCAGAGAGGTCCCCAGGGTCTGCCTTGCATTTTGTGGACAAACATCCAGAGACAGGGACACCAGGAGGCTCCATTCATATTGGAAGAGACCCCAGTTTACTGATTGTTCTCTTGCCTCAAGAAATTCATAGCACCTTCAGGCAGGGAAACAACAGTGTGGCATTTATTGAAATCTACATCTGGTAGCAATTTGTTCAACAGCAACCAGTTTTCCCCCCATCCTTCTCTTCAGTCGAATAATCCACAGGGGCCCATAATACCCCACAACTGTTCATTTGTGCAAGGCCTACATTGTGTTGTTTATGTTCCTAATTACAGATCTGGGTTTATCAACAAGTTTCATCCTGGCAGGTAATTTTTTAGACTGCTGAGGACATTAAAGGCTCTTGTCCTGAGGCAGAGGTGCTGTCACTGACCATGGCCACCCGGGCTGAAAGATGAAGCTGCACACTGTGTGCCTGACTGCACACAGGCTCCCTGCTCCCGAGTCCACACTTGGTCAGCAGAAGCAGCCAGAGCACTGCTCTTCCGCACCCCAAGAGGTGTGGCCTCGAGATGGTATGCAGGAGCTTGGGAGGAGGAGTGGCCAAGTCTTAACCTAGAATGAGGCTTCTGTGCACTCTGGAGAATAGAAGCAGCACTATGCTCCAATCTCAGAGACACTTTTCTTTCTTTCTTTAAGGGGGCAGTGGTGAGGGAGATTATGCAGCCAGTTTGCTAAAAGACTCGATGAATAATGAGTACTTTTCTGGTATTTGTGGTTAGGTGAGAAGATGGGTAAATCTAGAAAGCAGAGTGAGTGAAGCTTAAGGGCAAACCTGGGGACTGGAAGTTCATGATTTTTACTAAATTCCTTAATATGAATTGCCCGCAGAAAAGCAGAATTGTTTGAAAGGGATGGGAACAAATGTGGGAATAGAATTAACAGTAGAATGGGCTTAAAATGAACCTGCCATGTGTGTCCAATGTCCAACCATCCATGTCAGCCCCTCCCATTGGGGGGGTCTGTCCCCCATCACTCCAACCATGTGGTTCTGAGGGAGGCTGCCAATCGCCACACCCCATGGCTGGCCCACGCTGGCCAATCACAGCAGCCCTTCCCTGTCTAGTGTAAGCAGTCCGAGAAGGCATATGACCCAGGCCTGGCCAATCACAGTCCTTATCTGAGATTTTCCTTTTGCAGCCACTCAGAAAGATTTCTTAAAGGAAGAATGAGATTTTGGAGTTACTTGAGGCCATGTGTCTTGGTACATGAGGAAAAAAAGAACCTATTGGCAGTGAGAGAGAGAATAAAGCCAACAGAGAGAGAACCGAGATGAGCAGTAAAGACAAAGATTGTCTTGACATTAAATCTCCCAATCTAGGATCCTTCGGGCCAGGATCCCATGGCCTGGCTTCATCAAGCAATATTCTTTTATGCTAAAACCAGTTCAAGCTTTTGGTTTTTGTCATTTGTAACCAGGGTACAGATGGCTACAAAAGTTTTTCATTGAAAATGACTGCTATGATGATAACTAAATAAATGTAAGTAAATGCACTCTGAAAAATATAAGATGCACCCAAGTGTCAGATACTGACCACATGTGATAGTTATGAGTGGCAGATGGGTGCTAGAAAATGCCAATAACCTGATGCTGGGCAGTGAATTTTAGAAAACTTTTTATAAGTCCTTTGAAGAAAGACAGATGGAATGGTATGATGCCCTTTCATACCTCCCCAGTAACAGCGACTCATGGCCCAGTCCAGGATAGCAATAGTTTTAACCAACTCCCCCTAGAGCACAGTTGGTTCACGTGACTGTACCAGAACTCCAGGCCTCAGCTGTCCCTTGCCTGACTGGATTCAGAGGTAGGGCCCCTGGTAATGGGGTAGAATCTTACAGGAGGAAGTCAAAAGTCAGGAATTCATGAATTCAGCCTTTGTCAAGTTTGTAGTCTGTCCAGACACCATGACCTGGCATGTGTCTCCTTCTTTTAAAGGCTAATTTATGATGCCTTAATATTGTCCTTGGATGTATATTTTGTCATGGTAAGTATCAATGTAAGAAAACTCTATTAGTGTTGAAAATAAACCAGCTACAAAAAAGTATTTTGAATGTTAATACCAAGTTTCCCCTATGGGCTAAATTAAGGGGTTTCCTCCCTTTTATAACTCATTTATAAAAACAGATCATTGTCCCAAAGAAATAGTCCTCTGGTGTACTTAATTCAGGGTACAGATAAGGAAGATGGTCAAAACCATGAAATCTAGGCATGAATTACTTATTTTATCATTATCATAGAATGTTAGGTTGGAAGGAATATAGTAATCTCCAACCCAATTCACTTTCTAGTGCTGGTATGGACTAAACACTAGTATTTTGCAAAAAGCATCCTAGATGATTCTGATGGGCAGCCAAGGTTGAGAACCACTGTTCTAACCCAGCCAATACTTTTGTTTAGCAAAGGAAGATGCTGAGGCCCAAAAGTATGGGACTCTGACCAAGTCAAACATCTGGAATCAGAACACAGGTTGCTGGGCTCCATCCTATTTTTCAAGTAAATAACTAGGTCATCCTAGTTATTTATTGTGCTTCCTTTTAACAGGCTATATTAAGTATAACATACAAGAATTTTTAGAGTTGAAGTGGAGAAATGAACCATCAGGAAAGAAGAATCCATATAAGTAATAAATATAACATGTTTAAACCTCATGTTGATCAGGAAAGTGCCAATTACAAGCCTAATGTGATACTGTTACTTAATAGACTGGGAAAAATTTAAAAATATGACAGTATCCAGATTTTGGCAAGGATATAAAAAGACACAGAAACTCTCATATACTACTGGTAACCAGGTAAATTGGTAAATTGCTTTGGAAGACAGTTTGTCATGATCTAATAAAGTTGAAGATGTGCATTTTCTATGACCCAACAATTCTGGTCCTAGGTAAGCAACCTACAGTATGCATTCCCAATGGGGGTGATGTCATCCCCCAATCTAAGGAACAAAAATGGGTGGCCCTCCAAAGCTCACCCTACCCAATAAAGTCCTATTCTTCAGTATTAATTAAATTCAAATTCTAAAATTCTGGTATTAAATTTTTTCCCTAGGAAGAATGATAATGAAAAAAAGGTTCAGAAATACTGACCCAGAGAAATGTTGCACATGAACCCCAGGAGATACATACAGCAATGCTCCAACCAGCACTCTTTATTACAGTCCAAAACTGGAAGTGCTACAAATATCCATCGATAGTAGAGGAGAAATTGTGGTATATCCAATACAAACAAACTTCAGCGGCACACGACAACATGGGTAACCTTCACAATGTAGAGCAAAAGAAGACACAAAAGATTATATATGGTATAATTCCATTTATAAGAGTTCAAAGCCGGGCAAATGGAATTATATTGTTTACGGATCCATACACCAGACTGATGCTATAAAGAAAAAGCAGTTACTTTAGGGCTGAGGTCAGGGAGCAAAACATGAGATGCGTGAAGGGCAACAGGATATTTTTTCGCCTGGGTGTTTATATCATAATTGTTCTTTAAATTACATATAATGTTTTAGGGTTTTTTCTGCATATGTTACAGCTCATTTGAAAACATTAAAATACTTTTAAAAAACAGGGCAAAATTTTATATTTGCCATTTTAATTGTCCTAAAGCATTGTCTGGACCAAGTTATTCCTCCACTCTCAAGTAATAATACAAGCCACCTCAAACGTGCGTGGTGCTTTCAGACTTTCATTTACATAATTTCATTTGCATCTCAGCCTTACTAGGAAGGAGTAAGTCAGAATCCAATTCTCAAAGGAGGTAATTGCTTAAGTTAGAAAGACTGGTAGGAATACCAGGCCCATCCCCTGGGAAAGGAAACAGGCTTTGACAAGCAGAACCAGTTGAACAAAGTCTAGAGGTGGGAGAAAGCGCAACAGAACAGACATATGCAGAGCTGAACTGAAGGGAACCTGGGGACACACTAGAGGAAAAGCTACATCAGCTGTCCTTTTAAGGAGTTAATTTCAAAACAGGTAAGAATGTTCTTTTTATTAAAAAAATCACAATTTTGAAAAAGGGCCGTCATGAGTGACACATGTAGGGCAACTCAGTTGTTCTTGGTGTGGAATCAACAAACATCAAGAGATTTTGGAAGCATAATTTTTTGATATTTGGGCAGCAGGTGACCATCAAATCAAATCAAATCACAATTTAATCAAGCAGTTGCCATCGGTCATATTACAAAGTTTTTTACACAGATTTTTTGAAAGATAAAATGTATTCTTATACCCTGACTGAAATAAAATAGTTCTTGATAGGTTCTTCTACAATAAAATCATGTGTTGCTAATCTCTTTGACATTCAAATATCCATTTAATACGAATTACAATTTTAATAGTTAATGATTATTTAAAGTTCAAGACATCTATATTCAAAGGCCTATAATATGTCCAGAAACCTTTTTTTTTTGTCACCCAGGCTAGCGTGCAGTGGCATCATCATAGCTCACTGCAGCCTCAAACTCCCGACCTCAAGCAATCCTTTTTCCTTAGCCTCCCGAGTAGCTAGGACTATAGGCATGCACAACTGTACCAGCTGATTTTTTTTGTGTGTGGTTTTTTTGTAGAGACAGGGTCTCGCTATTGTTGCTTGGGCTGGTCTAGAACTCCTAGCCTCAAGCCATCCTCCCTCTTTGGCCTCCCAAAGTGCTAGGATTATGGGAGTGAGCCACCATACGTGGCCCAGAAATATTTTTATTAGAAGAAAATCTGTAGTGGTTGTCCAATTGGTTCACTTGTATTTAGCTTACAATAACTAATGTTTATATTACGCTTCTAAAGATTTCAAAGCACATAACACCACCGACTTTGTGGGGTGTTATCGTATTTTACAGATAAAACCCAGAGAAGGGGAAGTGATGCAACCAGTGAATGGACCAGGAGTGAATTCCTATGCTTCAGAAGCCATATCCTAGGCTCCTTCCATTGGACTACCCTGTTTCTAGGCCTATGCTGCTAAAGGCTAAAGACAGCTCAGCTTACCATGATTTCAGCCTAGCTATCATGGCATTGAAGCACAATGTCTTATTTCCACAGGTTGTCCTTAAAAGAAAGAGGAAAAAGGCAAGGGGGAACAGAGTAGACATAAACTAATATTTGGGTACAGAAACTTGAAATAGTTATCTCTAAAAGGCTGGTTCTGAATTTGTGCTTTAAAATATCAGTTCAATGCTTAGAGCTGAAGTTAACCAGAATAACATAAATGTTGTATGTGTGTGCCTTTTATGAAAGTGAAATATTTTTAAAATCCTTCTTAAAGCCAAATTTATTTCTTTTAAATAAAATGCTAGACAGAATTAGGTTTAGCCTCTCCCAAAGAGGATTAAAGTAGGACAAACACAAATACTTTAAGTTAGTAGCAAATTAAAACAAAAAAACTACTCCCATAGCAGTTTACTTATTTGTAATTAAGAACTAAATAATTTTGTCCTGCAACAATAAGATACAGATATTTCTAGCTTAACACTGATTTTTTTTTTTTTTTACTGGACAGCTGAATAAAAGCAAGTGGGGGGCCAACTCTTAATTTCCCTTTACAATTTAGGGAAAAGTAGAGGCCAGGAAGAAAGAAGCTATCTGTTAGCTGCCCCTTTCCCAATGGTAAGTCCAGAGATGGAACCAGAAGTTCATCAGCAAGTAAAATCTCATCCCCATAGATTTTATTAGAAGCCAGTTTAAGAGTAAGAAATCACAGTGATGTTGGCTGACCAGGTCCTAGATGTACAGAGAAAGAAGGCCTGCTATCTGAGAATGCAGTTGTAAGGAAATAGACAAAAAGCAAAACTGCTTTTGGAAACTGCTCAATATGAAAGTAGAGATACTCTCTATAAAGCTGGATGCACCTGTATCATCTTCCTCTCTGCTCCCAGACTTATGAAGTGTATTGTAAACCTTAGGATGTAGTCAAAAACTGAGCACAGCAAGGTTAAACAATGTCTGATTAACTTAAGTCAATCCACTTCTCTGAGCCTCAATAACCTCACTCGTAAAATGGGATTATATTCATCTCATACAAATCTTGTGGGCATCAAAAGGGTAGGTTCAAAGGTACTTAAAAATCATACATAATGTAGTCAACATTAGTTGCTATAGCTCGCTTGGTACTTTTCACCAGAGATCTTGGATGCTGTCATGCTGTGGACCATTCTGGAATGCCTTCTCTTGTTCTCTCCTACACTTAGGAGTTCCAACCTTGAAGGCCCAGCTCAAAGCCTAACCCTTACCTGGAGCCCTCTCTCACACAGTATTTTCCTGAAACCCTGCAGAACTTACTGAACCACGTGCATACCCACCACCCTGCAGTCTCAGTTACTTTTCCATCCTACCTCCCCAACTATACCGTGTCAGTCTGCTGAAGGCCTGGCTTGTACCTCTTTGATTCCCACACCACTGGGAACTTGGCAAAGTGTCGATAAATATTTGTTGACTGATAGAAGCCATGACAAAACATCAACACATTTAATTTTAAAGAACACATACCTTAGGATATTTCACATTCCCTTCCCTCCCTGCTGCCCCATAGCTAACTGAGAAGCAAGATGGATCAAAACTAAGGGCTCAGAACCAAAAATCAACTTAATTTTACAGTCACAATATGGAAACCCCCCAGATTCAACACATAGCAGCTGTTATGTTTGCAAGTGAGAAGGGGCAGCTGTAAAAATACAGCCCTTAGGGCAAACTGCAAGAATACCTCCCAGGGAAGCCTCCATTGCTGATGTGAAGTCAGGAAGTAGGCTCAACACCACCCCTGGCCAGAGCACTCCACTTCCTGATCCCCAAGAATTCCTTTAGTTTTCACTTTCTCTCTGACAGACTAGATCTTGAAAAACCCCTCGTACCCAACAAAATGCACTAATTTATCTTATGGTTTTAATAATTCAAAGGGAATCAGAGCTTCTGATGTAGTCTGGCAAACCAATATGCCATTCCACTCTGAGACAACAGAATTTGGTTAAAAACCAAAAAATCTTGATTAGTTGGCCAATGTAATCTTCTCAAGTCTTAAATGTTTTATTTCTGCTTGGCTTTTCAAAATACTGAAAATAGCTTTCACAGTCCCATTCCTACTTCCTCGAAAGCCTCTGGCACTGGGGACCCTGGATAAATGATGGGTAGGAACCTGCTCAGGGCTGGCTGGCTCTCAGGGCTGTCAAATCAGACCAGGATGCCCAGGAGATAACCAGACAAGCAGCTCAGCTGGAAGAGGGCTGCCTGGAGCAACAGGACCCTGGGGGCATGTTGCCTAATAAGATAATAATGGTCTTCTCATTTAGAGAAGAGGATGAGAGTATCAAGGGACTTGAACAGATACACTTAAGTTTATATACCAAGTGATCGGTGCTTAAGTATTACTGGAAAAAACTCTAAGTGTAAAGTTACCGACTTGAGAAAGAAACAAACAATGGTTTAAAATCCTGTGAACTACTGGGAAAACTGGGACACGTACTGGATTTTAGGTGGTATTATAGAATTATTGTTCATCGTTCTCTGATGACACTGTTTACACTGAAGAATGTCCATACTTTAGGAGATTCATGTTACAAATTTAGGGGGGAGGTATCTCTGTATATGGAACTAGCTTTCAAATGACTCAGCAAAAGTGAGAATGTGTAAGTGTGTATGTGCTATGACGTAACGCTGAGGGAGGTGTGCGTGTGCATGCATGTACTCAGAGAGAGAGAAACCAAGTGCGGCAAAATGTTAATTGTTGAATCCAGTTAGAAAGCATATGGGAGTCCACTGTACTTATTCAACTTTACTGCATGTTTGAGAATTTTCAAACTCAAAAGACTTTTGGGCCGGGCGCGGTGGCTCACGCCTGTAATCCTAGCACTCTGGGAGGCCGAGGCGGGTGGATAGCTCAAGGTCAGGAGTTCGAAACCAGCCTGAGCAAGAGCGAGACCCCGTCTCTACTATAAATAGAAAGAAATTAATT
>CAUYMX010123839.1:0-45922 GCA_963573855.1 Lepilemur septentrionalis | reverse complement strand
GGATAAATGTTAGAATGGAATACATTTTTATCTGCTTAGAATATACCATGCTGTTCTTCCTTATTTCTGACGGGTATAGGTCAAATGAATGAATAAATGGATAAATTAATGAATATTACTCTACTTACACATCATTTACTATAATTAGAATTCACAAAATAATGCATCACCAAAAGAGTTTTAATTTTCAGGGTGCCAAGGGGACTTTATCATTGACTGATTTATTCATTCTTTTGCCTTCATGTAGCAGTCCAGATACATAAGGATATGAGGCTAACCAGCAATGCTTCAGTGCATTCTCTTCAGGTTTAAAGGATCAACACATAACTCCCCTTCTACTCTGCTCATGCTCAGAAATGACTAAGAGAAATTCAAGAGACAGGAGGCAGGCGATTTGACATCACAACTTTTCTCGTGTTACAGTTTAGGCTTTATGGGAGGTCGTGACTTAAATCTCATCAAAGGGCCTATTAACATAGCCTGAATTGAATTTATGGCCCATACTAAGTCAGGGAATACCCCAAGAACCTTAATGGTAGGGTAGGAGCAAGTGAGAATATATGCTTGTTTCTCATGGGCAGCTGGATCCAAAAGGTTGGAGAAAGAAAGATGCTGAGCAACAAAGCTCAGTGTCTGTCATCAACTCACCAATCAGATGAGTCATGTGTCCTGCCATGGGAAGGAGTAGGGGTGGATAGGGAAAAGTGTTGCTTGTGACTGTAATGGATCTAATCATGTGGAAATATGAAGTCACGAGACATGAGTTCCTTCCCTTGTCCCAATATTTTTGACATCTTCCAAATAATAAGGGATATTAACAATGATAAGGAACAGGATCACTTTTTATAATTTAATTGCTAATATATAGCAATTTCAACACAGATTCTACTCAGAGATGTTCTTGACAACTCTTAAAAAAACCTATTGCTAGCAAGTACATCTGTGCATGATTTTTCTTTCTGTTGACAGTGGACTGTAAATTTCCCATTTTATTTGATCTGCCAGTTCATTTGATCTGGCAGTTGTTTATCTTGCTTGATGTGTGTTTTTCTCCCTTTCCTTTGATTTCATCTTCTGCTCTTCATTTTTATCATAGACTTTATACTATATGTCTTTCCATCCTCCATGATAAGCCATCATGAATGAATCCAGAATTTTCCTAGCTGTCAATGAGACTTATGCATCTTTGCCAGGTGGAAATGGCTTTTCATAAGTGTCATACAGAATTATAAGGCAGTGATATAAGCACATGTGAATGATATCTGTGAAGTTATTTTTTCTTCCAACAGAGACTATCTTCAAAATCGGTAAGAATTTTAAATGTGAAGAATTACTTGACATTCTTCAAAGCTGGTAGATGACTTCTAAATATTATATGAATAAAAGGTAATTTATCTCTTTTTAACTATTTCCCATTTAAAAATATATTTCTTCTTAGCACATATTATTATCTTTTTTTAAGGGAGAAATAAAATAAAAGAATACCCTTATTCTCATCTGTGTGTTTTATTAGTGAGGAAAATATTTCAAACAATAAAAATATAAGTAACAATAAAAATACATAAATATTTAAATAAATGTTCTTAATACTTGTTCTGTATTAAGAAATTGAGAAGCTTTAAAAAACATAGTTGCCTGGTCCTCACTGCAGGCTTAACTGTATTTTGGCTGTGTTAGAAGCCCCGCAGTCTCCAGTTTTAGATGCTCAGAAATGATTATGAAATCTTCTTTTAATATGAGGACTGTATACCCAAACACATATAAGCAATGGGGCTAATTGACTTGAAAGACTCTTATCATAGCTGAGCCATTAAAAATTCTTCCAACATTGTTTTTCCATTCTTTATTTTTATTCTCATAAGTGTAATTACTTCTCACACAGGGCTTAAAATATTTCCTTCTAGTTCTCCGACCAGCAAAATTATTACAGCCTGTCCCTCCCTACATTTGCAAAGTCTATCACTCATTTTAGTTTCTAATAATTTTATCCATTTTTTCATGCAAATTTCCTTGGTTCTTCTATTGAAAGGTAAGGTGATGACATATAAGCTGCTATTGATTCTAGCTATACCATTTGATATGATAGTAAATATTTTTAGTTCATTTCATGTAGCTTCATTTCTGATTACCATTTACATTTCTCAAAATATGTTGCTTAGGGCATGCCACACAAAAGCCCAAATGAGTGTTTAATGGATGAATGAATGCATATGACATATATAAAATAAAAAGCTAGGGATCTGAACAGTGATGATTCAATAACCAAAAAGAAGAATCAAAGATAGAACTGCATATTCAAAATAATATAACAATAATACTAATAATAGTAATTAAAATTAATGTGGGATGAAATTGAGCAAGAACTAGAGAGTTCAGCTAGATGATAAACATATCAACATATTAGATCATTACTATTTACATGAATGATCACTTAGGGTAGCAAGTGAAAACTGGCAGAAACGTAGTAGAATAAGGCTGCTCAGTGTGTTTTCCTTCTTGCCTGGACGGCCACTCCCCAGCCCAGGATGAAGTGATGTGGCTGCATCTCATGCTCTGTATGGAGCCCCATGGGAATTCACTGGCAGGTCTGGGTGGAATGGTGTTGCTGTGGTGAGGAGGTAATATTTACAGAGATAATATTTAGAACAAAGTAAGACTGTACTCACCTAGTAGAGGCATGCTATTATGCATCCAACTCCCTCAAATATTCTCCTGTTGTGAAGAAACTGTACATACATCTAAAGCACTCACTTATGAAGAGAATATGTAACTGTGGATTCAAGGCACCTAATTTCTTTTCTGCAATAAATTTGTTCTCACCAGAAAAGAAAACTGGTATTTTCTTACTTCTTTTCAGGAACCTCATCCTTATTTAGGAAAAAATGGGTTGAAGAAAAAATTCTCATTTTTATGAATAAATGCAAAATGTGCCCTTGATACAGGGCTCAACTCACCAGTTATCTCACAACTTTGGTCTTCTAAAATCAACTTCTTCCAAGTTCCAGACCTTTATTTATTACAGTTGGTTGCATGATACTCTGCTGAAGGCATGCATTTTGCTTCCCTGACACTTGCTGCCCTTGTATTCTCTCCTGATTCTGCTTCCATCTCCTTAGCTCTAGACAAATGCTCTGGATTCTCTAGTTAGGATGTCTTATGCAGTCACCACATTGTGATTCAAAAACCTTGATTTCTGATTAACCTGTTAGATTTGCTTACTTGCAAGATTTTGGAGCTACCCTTACTTTAGAGTAAGAAAAACCTTACCCTAATCCCTTTAAATCATTACCACTTGCTACCTACTCCCCTATTACCCAACTGAGTTAATTGCAGATTCACATACATGCTGAAGAAATTAAGTTAACACTGGCTTAGATAACTGAGCCCAACAAAGCTAAATCCTCTCCTGGAAACATAAGATTTGAGCATTTATGTGCTCACTTAGGCAAAGCATTTTTTCCTCCCTAAGGGATAAATACAAGATAATAAAAATATATTATTTTTATGATTCATATGCAAATATATCTGAAGCTCTGAAAGCCTAAGTAGAAACACCCCCTTCCTCCCAAAGGGAAAATGATTTTCTACCCAATGCCTCTGCTGCTCACTAGCACCTTGTGCTAAGACATACAGCCGACATAGTGGCAGTTAACTCCAATCTCTACACTGGCTTAAGCATACTCTCATTGATTCATTATTATTATAGATATTGATGCTAATAGTTGCCAAACCCCTTGTGATAGTGTCCCTTAGGCATTTTAACTTGGATCCGTGATCATTCGCCTGTGTATCTCATTTGATAATGGACAATTTTTTCCAGATCTCTTCCACTATGTTTTCATTTTCTGTGCCAAACCGTCAGTTAAACAATTCAGCTCCATCATGCATTGTACAGACAGTAGTTGCTGTGGAAATAGAAACTATAGGGACCTTGAATGGGAACCTTATCAAAATATAAATTATTTGAATTTAGTGAGTTCAGCTGCGGTTCCCTTTGGGCACAGACTTTAAGCTAATGAGGTGCCACGAAGCCTAGGATCTCTTTGGCTAATATTATCTCCTTTGTAAAATTAAAATTCCTAATTTCTAAGCAAATAAAATTTAAAAATAAGCAGCACTGCTTAGATTAATGTTAGACAAGGTGGAAAGCAAATAAAACACGTAATAGGTTTCAGTGGAACACTGAATAATGAAAATATACAATTTATTAAGAAGATATGTCATAATTCTATGTGTGCCAAACAAAATATCAGCTAATGCATAGAACTATTATTAAAATGAAATTAGTAACTAAGTGAAATATAATTAAAGTATAAGCAATCAATGTTATTTCTTCTGATTTGACAAATATAAAAGTGAAATTATGTAGATATTAGATAATACAATTGTACACACACAATTTCATCTACTGTATAGTGATTATTAATTTCATTTCTTTATATGTCATTTTCTTTTGAATTTACTGTTTAATTTTGCTTGATTTTCACCGTTCTCTTTTCTTTCCTCAGTGCCCTTGTGAGGATTCCATAGTTTTCTTTTTTTCTTCAATATTCCTAGTAAAGTAGTCTCAATTTGAATTTCTTTCTAGTACTTTTCTAAATGTTTTTGGGCCTCATTTCACATCTTCCCATTATCTGGCTATCACCTCCTTATTAAATTTTTTCTATTTCTATTTTATGGTGCTCTTTGAAATTTTTGCCCAGTTTCCTAAATATTTTTTTTTTATATTTTGAAACAATGTTATAGTATTTTTTTCAGCTTTTTGTTACTTTAAAAGAAAAGTAGTTTGGTGTATTTTATTGTCAGGAAGTGTAATTTTATCTTTTTCCTCAAATAGCCTATCATGTCCAATGTGAATCTTACCTTGGGCAGTGTTTTCTTAAGTCATGAAGCTCTCTGCTCCTTGAAAAGAATATAAGCTAACTATATCTGAGAAATTAACCCATCAAGACTTACTTGACCCTCTTTTGAATAGTACATGCAGCCAGAGTAAAATGTGTTGCCTGTAGAATTACATAATTTTCTGATGGAAATAGCATCAATTAGGATCAATTTTTTTTTATTCATATAAATTGCTCTTTCAGGAAAAGTCAAGTATAACTTTATATACTTTAAAAAGAGTAGCTAAAGGGACTCAATCATAATTGAAGAATCTACTTGAAGGTATAACCAATTGATATTACCTTGATAAATACAAAATATCAGTATTAGTGTCTAGGAAAGCAGCAAGAAAGTTTAATGGTTGAAATACAAACATAAAAGTCAAACTCTGAGTTCAAAAATCTGCCTCCAACTCTTAACTAACTGTATGATCTTAGATAAATTATTAAGTCCCGTTATAATGAATTTTTATCAAATATGAATAAGGATAATAATATCAAACAAATAGAGTTGTTATGGGAAAAATAATAAGTAAATCCGAAGAGCTTATACTGTGCCTTGTACAATTAGGAAAAAAGTATTTATTTAAAAATTAAGATCTTATGTACAGGGCTTGGACACTGTGCATGTAGGCTAGCACTAAAAATTGCATTTGAGTACACTAAGGCCAACTTTTTGTTACACTTCCTAGGAGCAATTAGAGTTTGACATGCTGAGAAGTATTATACTCACAGCTGGAATTCTGAGATACCTGGAAATGAACATGCAGTGTAGAATATTGCAATTTTCTATCTGTAGTGTATTCTTTAATATTTATGGTAGCAAACAACTCCCAAAATATACATGGCTGCCACCAGCTGAACTTGAGTTGGAAAGATGCTACTCCATTAAATATCAAATATCTAAACTATTTTTTTCCTTCAAAGTAAAGCATTGAGCTAAGTAGATCAGGATTGGGTACAGATAAATTATTAAAAACTAGGTAATGTTTGGCAGCAACTGAAAACAATAACTGGGTGTTCAAAGATTAGATAAAAAGAAGAGAAAAAGTTCCTTTCCTCAAAGAGTTTACAATATTCAATCAGGCAGCATCCTTTGTATTTCATGATTATATACTTTACAGTGTATATCCCAAAGGAAAACTCTGTTTAGTAGAAAATAAATTAGGATTTACAAAAGGGGGAAATCAATTCTAGGTGGAGTAATTGAATCTTTTAGAGTTGATGAGGTTTTGTTTGAGATGTTGGGAATTTAAGGAATTAAGGATTGTGAAGTATATATATAAATGGCATGCAAATTGGTAGAAAAGGAATACATGCGCAGTAGGACAAATACCAGACTTTATTACCAAAATGGCTAATAGATCATTAATTGTTTCTTACATTGATCCTGTTGCATCACTAGTGGGCAATGGCTCTATGTTCTTTATGTGCAGGGGAGATGGAGATAGAAGAATCATACTTATAATGGTAAAGTGGCCTTAACTCCATGAGAGTGAAGATCTGTTTTATTCACATACAGGGATGAGAGACATAAAAAATCAAAACATCTGTGATCCAGATTATAAAACTTTGAGGTTAAAAAATTCAAGATATGTTGGTACAGCTAGAATAAAGAAAGTACTTCGTATTTTAGAAAGCTAGGATTGGCAAAATATTTACCCCAAGTATATATATCTCAGACCGCAGTGATAACGGATATAACTGTAGGTATTTTAGAGTGGGTTAAGCTGTATTTGGTTTGTGTGTGTTTTTTTAAAAACCACATGCCCAAATTAATTACCAATAGATTAAAGAACGAGTTTTGTGCAGAGTCCCTAGCAGACTGCCTATTATAAAATAAGTAACATGGATTTGAAGAATTTCTGTACATTATTAGCTGTGTAATATTAAAGAAGTTATTCAATTTCTGCTTGTCCATTTATGAAATAAGGACAATTACAATACTTACCTCAAAATGTTAGGATTAGTTTTAAAAACTCATGTTAAGTCACTAAAATAGTCATACACACATAAGCACATAGTAAGTCCTCAGTAAATTATCAGGTTTGTTGTTGGTGTTTTGTTCTGTTTTTCCTTTTATATGAATTTGACTTACCAGACACTCTTTGGTTTCTTATGTGATATATCAACTCTACTCGACATTTTCCCTCTAGGAAACCTTCCTGACAGCCCCAAATTTAGTTATATTTCTTTCTTCCAGGCTGATCAAACATCTTCTTTTCCCCTGTGACAGTCTTGTATTATATATTGGTTTTATCTATCTTTCTTATTAGTTCTTATCCAGTTCTTCTTCATACCCTTTAGACTTCCATCTCTGTCTCATACAAAGAAGTATTGTTTAAACTAGAAAGTGAATGGATACAAGGATGCAGTGTGTTACACTCCAAAATAGTGTTTATTTTGCTTAAAAATATTCATATTTCCCTTCTGTATAAATTTTTTTTTCTCTTTATCTTTAAGCTAAATATGCCCTTTCACTCTGCCAAGATAAGAAAAATGGCATGCAATTTGCTATTTTTTAGTTAACCCAGGAGACAAGGCTGTCATTTCAAATATATCTGGAAACAACAACCATCCAGAGGATTGCTAGCTCATTAGTGGCGACTTAGTGCTTCATAGTGAGAATGGGTTTTAGAGTTTATCAGAAAGGCCTAAATGCTTTCCAGAATTGCTTTCCTTTTTTTATGCAGCGTTTCTTCATGTAGTACAGCCCAAATGACTCCTATTAATTGTAGTCCTGGGTTTTTTTTTTTTTTTTTGGAGTCATATAGAGCCCATATTCACAGCTTTCTTTTCAGATGAAGTTAAGACTTCTGCCTTCAGCTTCATTTGGTTAAGTGACAAGCTTTGGCATTTAATAGGCATCATTCAATCAGTACATTTATGATGCTGTCTGCATTTGCTGAGGAATTATTACATCAGTTTTAGCTAGCTAAATGCTTGGATCTGTAGAAAAATGAGTTAGTCAACATACAGCATGTAAGAGAAAGGTGCAGTTTGTCATACCTTAATTTTTAGATGAAAATAAAGGCCGAAGTCTGTCCGTATATTGAAAGAATGTCAAGTTTCTACCTGTAGTTTGAGACACAAAGTAAACTTTTCATTAAATAAACAATTTATCAAAAGAACCAATTTTCTGATCATTTCAAGAAATATGATTTGATGGTCGTTTTCTCTGTGGTCCTTAATATAATCAAACTTGTATGGGATCATGTAGGACAAGGGTCTTGAAACTGGTCCCATTGCCTCTCCCACATATCATTCATATTGCTTCAGGTTTATATTATACAACAGTGACCTGCTTATGTGTTTTGCATATCTAGAAACCTTGCATAACTCTTTAGACATGTAGAATGAAGTAGATGACATGAGGGTAAGGCTTGGAGGATGCGGAACTCTTGGGATCCGTGCTGACTCCTGTTGAAGAAAGTGTGACTGTCAGAGCAGAGGCATTCTGATTGAGGCAAGCAAGTATGGCAGAGTTGGTACTAACTAAAACATAATAATTTTGGACCATGAGGGTAACTATTACATATTAGAAATGGCAGGTCAAATATCTGGAAAGAGCCTAGGCCTTGTGGACTTACAGAACAACCATGCCAGTTGGCCCTGGACTGCTTGACTCAAAGTGCTAGACTTCTTTTATGTGATAAATAAAATTTTATTGATTTAAAGACACTGCTGTTTTTGTTTTCTGTTTCATTCAACTAAATGTAATATTAAATGTAACAATCAACTTTAATTTGTCATATTTTTTTTATTTGGCTGCCTAACTCTTGTCATTCATTCTGAATATTCTTTATAGGATTTCATTTTTTTTTTTTGCCAGTCTCCTAAAATTTAGTCATCCTAGGCCTCTTCTGAGCCATCTGTGCTGCTCAATCCACATGATTCTGCAGATTATACCTGTTTTTAATACAGGTTTCACAGATCACTATCGTAATCTGAAAATTATAAATTGTTTTTAGCCCAAATTTCTCAATCAAATTCAGATGTTACATGAAACTGCTAGTTAGACATCCTTACTTTAACACTCTACATCTGTGGTCCTCAACCCTGGAGCTATGGAGCTGTAGCGGTCAGTGGCCTGTTAGGAGCTGGGCCATGGAGCAGGAGGAAAGGAGTGAGTGAAGCTTCATCTGTATTTACAGCTGCTCCCCATCACTTGTATCACCACCTGAGCTCCACCTGTCGTCAGATCAGCTGCAGCATTAGATTCTCATAGGAGCATGAACCCTACTGTAAACTGTGCAAGCGAGGCATCTAGGTTGTGAACTCCTTATGAGAAGCTAATGCCTGATGATCTGAAGTGGAGCTGAGGTGGTGATGCTAGTGCTGAGGAATGGCTGCAAATACAGGTTATCAGCAGAGAGGTTTGACTGCACAGAGACCATAATAAATCAATTGCTTGCAGACTCCTATCAAAACACTATCAGTGAGTGACAAGTGACAATTAAGCTGCATCTTATGGCAGGCTTGTAAGTTAGAATCTGACATTTATTTTAGTCCATGTGTGTCCCGCCCATTATTTTATTTATCACTTCCTTTTGCACCTCTTTCCCACATTGTGCACTTGTCTCAGTCACAGTTTTGGTAAGCCCACAGGAACACTAACAAAAAGGCAAACATCACTGGAGAGCTTCTTTGAAAAGGGAGAAAGACCCAATGATGAGATAGCAGAAAAGTCTAAGACTGCCAACAAAATGAAATCTACATTTAAAAGAAAATGCCAAGAGTCCTACTTAAATTACGGGTTCATTGCAACAGGTGATTCGCATTCTCCAAGCCCACTTTGTATATTATATGGTGACCAGCTATCCAATGAAGCCATGAAACCTTCAAAACTGCTTTGCCACATGAGGAACAAACACCCTACAACAAAAGACAAGCCTTTGGAGTTTTACAAAAGAAAAAAAATGTGAACACGAAGAAAAGAAGCAATTATTGAAGGCCACCACTTCATCAAATGTGTCTGCTCTGAGAGCATCATTCTTAGTGGCTAACCACATTGCTGAAGCTAAGAAGTCCTTTAGTATTGGTGAGAGTTGATCCTGCCTGCTGCTAAGGACGTTTGCCATGAACTTTTAGGAGAGGCTACAATTTAAAAGGTGGCGCATGCTCCTCTTTTGGTTAGCATCACAACTAGACAAATTGATGGAATAGCAGAAGATACTGAGGCACAACTGTTAGAGGGGATTAATGAGTCACTGTAGTATGCAATCCAGGTTGACAAATTTACTGATGTTGACAGCAAGGTGATGATGTTTGTTTTTGTGCACTATATTTCTCAGGACATTCATGAGTATATATTATGTGCACTTTTGTTGTCAACCAGTACCACAGCTGCAGAAATATTTGTGTCTTTGAATGATTACATATGAGGAAAACTGAACTGATTATTTTGTGTCAGTATATGCACAGACGGAGTGACTGCCATGGCTAGATGTCTTTCTGGTTTCACTACTTGGGTCAAGGAAGTCACTTCTGAATGTTAGTCTATGCACAATGTCATCCATAGAGAAATACTAGCTAGCCGAAAAATATCACCCGAACTAAACAATGTTTTGCAGGATGTGATTAAAATTATCAACCACATTAAAGTACATACCCTTAACTCATGTCTGTCCACACAGCTCTGTGAGGAGAAGGACACAGAGCACACGTCTTCTCTTACACAAAGTGAGAAGGCTTTCTAAATGTAGATCACTGGCCAGAATTTTTGAGTTATGTGAGCTACTCCAGATATTTCTTTTAGAAAAACAGTCACCACTGGCCGCACATTTCAGTGACATAGAATGGGTCACAAAACTTGCTTACTTGTGGGACATAGTCAACCTGCTCAACAAACTCAATCTGTCACTTGAGAGGAGAACGACAGTGGTATTCAAGTTGGCAGATAAAGTGGCTGCATTCAAAGACAAACTGGAATTATGGTGGTGATGAGTGAACACTGGAATTTTTGACATGTTTCAAATATTAGCAGAGATTTTGAAAGAGACTGAGCCAGGGCCCTCTTTCTCCCAGCTGGTGCTTGATGACCTATCTCAACTTTCAAGAGTGTTTGAGCATTACTTCCCAACCACAAAAGACCCTTAACTGGGAAGAAATGGATCCATGAGTCCTTTGTAAAAAAGCTTTGTGAATCAACTTTGTCCATTCTAGAAGAGGATCAACTGCTTGAGATGGCAAATGATGGTGGCCTTAAAAGTATGTTTGAGACAACTTCAAATCTCCATACGTTCTGCATTAAAGTCAAGGTGGAATATCCTGAGATTGCCACAAAGTACTCAAAAGCTTGCTTCCATTTCCAACATCATACGTTTCTGAAGCAGGATTTTCTGCAGTGACAGCAACCAAAATGAAGAGTATGAAGTAGACTGGACCTAAGCAACACACTTAGGGTGTCACTATCTCCCATCACTCCCAGATAGGACCATCTAGTGGCAGGAAAACAAGCTCAGGGCTCCAAATGATTCTGCATCATGGTGAGTTGTATGATTATTTCATTATATATTACAATATAATAATGATAGAAATGAAGTGTATAATGTAACATGCTCAAGTCATCCCAACTTCCTCCATCCCCCTGCCCTTCCTCAGATCGTGGAAAAATTGTCTTCCATGAAACTGGTCCCTGGTGCCAAAAAGGTTGGGCACTGCTTTACATTTATGAGAAATCAACATTCTCAAAATTGAACTCAGAGTCATACCCTAATTCATCTCCAAAATCTGTTCCTCCCTGGGTAGTCTTTACCTCAATGAGTGGTATTACCCTGCACAGAGTAATACAGGCCCAAAATGTGTAAGTTATTTTAAATACATCTGTCTCTTAATGTTTCTATTTCATACATTCAATCACAAACTCCTATAAATTATACCTTTTTATCTACTTCCATGGTCAGTCATAGTTTTTTCCTTCTCTTTAAGATAATATTTTAACATAAAGTAGAGCAATATATGTTTTTGGATACTTAATTTTCTTCATTTTCAATTAATAAAATATAATATTTGCTGACATACAGGCCCTGAGAAGTAGAAACATCACGTATACCATATGTAGCCACAAAAATATGATTTATTAGAAAAGAGTTGGGTAACTAACTGAAGGAAGTCACCCATAGACTGGCTAATGCTTAGTTCCTGGGGGTGGGGGGAAAGTAAATTAAAAGGTAAATTTGTTCAACCCAACCCCTGTTTCAAAATTAAGTTTAGGAAGCTGAGAGATTGCTAGATAACTATGAGAAATGGAGCTGAATGGTCTGTAGATTTAACAGCAAACCCAGTCATGCAAATCCAAGTCACAAGAAAGGCAGTTGCTATAAGAGTGGAGACTTGAGCAAATGTGTAGAGAAAAATAGAGATGAAACTCCACGCCATACCTGAGAAATAAAAGTTCTTGTCCTTTGACACAATTTTATGTTCTGACTATGTTAAGTCTCTATAAGATTTTGCTTGCATATCCACTTACAATCTTACAATAAATTCCTCTTTGAGTGAACTTCAGTGTATTTCTGTCTCTCATAAGATAAGAGCCCTTCTCAAAACTGCCTAAGTATTATAAAAAATAAGAGGAGTGAGCTTGACAGTGGGAATAGCACCTTCAGTGAAGAGACACTGCTCCTTCTTGGTCTCATTCAGACATCTTATTATCTTTCCTTATCATCTTAGTATCTAGTGACAAGTAACAACCACATAGGAGCACTAATCCTTCTTTTAGAAGGATCTGGATGCCCCCAGTATCTTGGGCAATAATCACTCTTAGGTCTATTTTTCTTGTTCCTCACTCTCATTCCCACCAGCTATGTCCAGCATAAATGGAATAAAGCAAATTAAATGCCATTTATGTAACAAGTATGACAATGGTAAAGACAATGCAACTCAAGAAAAAAGGGAATGAAAATTACTGTTGACCTATATATATATATAAAAATATACATTCATATATAAATAAATGTATATAAAAGAAAATGTAGTTGTGTCATATCTGTAAAAAGTGAAACCCTGGGTAACAATTGAAGGAAAAACTCTTTAAGAAGGTTTTTACTGTCCTTATTATTCAAAGCTTAGTGTATCACACCATTATTTTATTTAGGTGTGCTAATTAAACAAATTGTTAATATCATAGACTTCATTCTATGGGTCTAAAGAGCTACAAAAAGGCTCCAGATAGGCAAAATACATAACTGGGTCACTGTTGTATAATACAAACCTGAAGCAGTATGGATGATAGATAGTAGAGACAATAGGACCAGTTAGAAGGCCCTTGTCCTACATGTTCCCATACAAGGTTGATTATATAAGGAACACAAGGGAAATAATAATCCAATTGTACTTTTTTAAATGATCAGGAAACTTATTCTTTGATTAATCAATTGTCTATTTATTAAAAAGTTTACCCTGTGTTTCAAACACAGGTAAAACTTGACATTCTTTTATAATACTAGAGGGACTTCAGAGTCTAATGCAGCATATGCTTACAATTCAGAACAAGAATCATCATTGCAATGTGCTTTGAAGGAAGGAAACACTAATCAATAAGATTCCATTTGGCCAATTTCTGAGTAATCTACTTTCATTATTTTGCAGATAGCAAGATTGGGAAGCCTGCATCTTATGAAAAGAACACAAAAATATAGATATAATGGGATTTTATATTTTAAAAGCAATGCAGGGCTCTTTTTTCCCTGCTTCAACTAAAATAGCATGTTTTTATCTATCTGCTTTGTTAGATATTTGGGACTAGTAGTGGAAGGTGAGAAAAGCTTAGAAGACAAGCATATCTCTTCCCTTCCAGTTGCTTATAAACTAGTTCGGGTGATAAAGCGTCTATAATACAATTCTGGAGCATTTTGCACAAACTATGAGAGCTCTTGTTTTTTTTTTTTTTATTTTTTTTATTTTTTATTTATTTATTTATTTATATTTTTATAGAGCATTGCCTTTGCTTTGCAAAGATAGGATAGAATTATTAACTTTCTTCTTTATAGTAGTAAGTCTTTTTACATACCTGAATCTAATACTAACTAAATCCTTAGTTTTGTGTTTTATAACTAAAATTTTATATCAAGCGAAATACAAAAAAAAATTTTAAAAGTACATCTGTCATCTTTTAAAAGCACACAAATTCTCTTTCTAAGTAAAAAAGCTTCAACCTGGGAACATCTTCTGAAAATACTATATTGAATTTTATTCTCAGGTTCTATTCAGGCATGCTTATTAATATTGTACATTAGGACATTTATATAATAATAATCAACTTTTAAAGTAACTTTATAAACATTATAACCATGATGATCATAGAGCTTCTCTCAAATGTCTTGGAACAGTACGTAACAATCCAAATAACAAAACAAAATACCTGGGGCTCTTTGTGGTATCCCAATAGACTTTGGAGAAACAGAGGTAAGAATTGCACTTCATTTTAAGTTATAAAGTTATTTTTCTCATATTTGCTATTCCACAGAATGAATGAATGTATTGTCAAGATTCTCTGTTAAACACACATCCTCCCTGTGGTTTCAGATTACACTCTGATATACACCAAGGATTAAATAGAAGCATAAAATGTAAGTGGGAGAGACAGGGTCTGGGACAGGAGAAAGGGGTGTGCAAGGGAGTTGAGGGATTAATATTCTTTTCTGGTGGCTGCAAATTATCTTCAACTTCTCTTGGAAGGTCAGACATTTCTCTCTGCTTTATGGCATGTGTTTTCTGGCCCTGACTGTGGTTTGTGTCTTAAATTAAAGTGTGATAAAGCCATCCTTGAAGTTTTATTTTCAGTCCAGTATTCCAGAATCAGCTAAGAGGTAGAGTTTTAAGTCTGGAAGGCCACAGACATAATGAAAGGCAGTGCACTTACTTGGAACATGCTTAGCTATTCACATTCATTTTTAGTTACTCTTCTTGTTCATAGAATTCCTCGAACTCCGCAGACGCATTTCTTCGCAACAGGTTTTGTGCTTTGTTTGCATTGTATTTTGGGTTGGTTCCCTTCCTCTTGCCATTCCTTCTGCAACCTAACCAGCTATTATAATGTAACATCTCTCCAACACCCATGACTCTATTATATCATACCTGAAATTATCTTGTTTACTTATTAAACTGTTTCTTTGCTTCTGAGTTGTCTGTTTTCCTCTGATTCTATGCACCATGAAAGGAGAAATCTTTTCCAAATATTTATTGCCCTATCTCTGGAATTTAGAATACTATATGCCTGGGACTTATTAGGCATACAGTTAAATGGATATGTTCAAAGAATTAATTAACCAACTTGAATATGAAAATACAAAGTCTGTTTTCCTTAACATCTAATAGTATGTTAGAGCTAACGTATATATTCATAAAATAGAAAATAAGGAGTAGAAACATTGGGGGCAAGTTAGAAAATCTGGGTAGATATGTGTGTACATTTCAGTAAAGATTTCTCTACACTTAATATCTAATTTTTGTTTTTTCTAGTTTATTCATTTGTGTTCAATTTAGTGCACAAGAAGAATGAGCACATTACAGGTAGAACTGAATTATAAGATTACTGGCAAAGACATAACTCAAAAAGAAAGAAATTAGGATATCAGTTAAACTGAGTATTTCGGTTCACCAAGCCTACAGAATGTAGAATGTTGAAGAGGCTTGGTTTCCTTCTAAGATGACTTCCATTATTTTACTTAGAGGCAGGAGTGAAGCAAATCATAAGGCCCTGGGAGTGAATCTCTTACATAGTTAGAAATATAGAATTAGGAGGATGTAAACTTTATATGTTAATTTCATTAATTCTGGTTTCTGAGAGTGCAGTCAATGTAATAATTTCTATTTCCATATATTAGAAATAAAAATGTTGGCACTACTATTACTATGTGTTTGTATCTTTGGAAAATTCGATTTGCTATATATGTGGTTATATAACATAAATGAAAACACTCTCTCCTCTCTGCCCACACAAACACAAATATGTTAATTATAAAATAACATTTTCTTTGTAATTCAAAAATTATGATGATGACAATAGCCCAGGAAATATTCCTGTTCCATTAGTTGAGTTGTAGTCCTAGTGATTAAGGATTTAGGCAATGTGTAATGAGGAGTTCTCTCAGAAAGCAGAGCCTGAGGCTGAGATCATTTGCTAACATTTTTGGGGAGTTGGACTTAAAAGCTGAAGGTCATAAGAGGAAGTAAAAAAGAAAACTAAGTAGGCAGAAGTACAACTGGAATGTAATATAATGCATTACTTTGCTGACAAACTACTTCATAAAAATCCATAAGGACACAGAATGGGTTGCTCAGCAGATCTGTTTACCATGCATGCACTCTTCTCCAGAAGCATGACAAGTAGAAATCTTAACCTTTCATAGTCCATGCAAAACAGAATGAAGGCAGAATTTCTATGCCTGCCTCTCTCTTATTTCCTGTTGATAAAACTTCAGCCCATGTAAACAAACATCCCTATAGATCCTATATTGGATGGTATACAGATTTCTTTGTATGTGGAAGTCAAGAGGTGATGCAGTACTAAGTGTCTTCCCAAGAAAAGAAGGGCAAGAGGCATTTAGGAGAATCTAAGAAAGCCCACAAATTGTGTGTTCCAGTGCAGCAGTACACCAGAGATATGTGAGTTCCAATCTCACTCCACAATTTTCTAATGTTGTAGCCAGATGGAAGTTAATTTTTCTACACTAAAGATTTTTATTATTTTTCAGAGGGATAATCTGACCTATATCTTAAAGTAGATATTGAAAATATCTTACATACAAAGAATAAACATTAATGTGTACACATTTTAAAAATTCATTTAGGAAGTCTTAGGAATCCTAGGATGAAATACAGACTGTGACAAAATAATCTAACTGTATTACGAATGCATGAAACAACTTCTTTGAAAGAACTAGACTGATTCATGTGGTGTGCATTGGAGTTGGTATCAGCAAAATGAACTCCTGTTTAGCTTAATGTAAATACATATGGATGCATATAGAAATATTTACAGATATATTATGTATATGCATAATTTAGTATATACACATATCTTTTATCAGCTGAGAGGTCCTTGAAACAATGACAATTCGGTAGTAATGCGCACAACTAGAATCCAGAAACTTGGTTTGGAATAGCATTCACCAATAGAAAGGAGCTATGGCTTCTTGAAGAAATGACTGATTATAGAAGTGGATGAGCAAATATCCAGGATGAGCCTGGAGCATCTTACAGAATTAGAAAGTAAGAGAGCACTAAAAACAAAGAAAGAAAACAAGCATAACATACTATGATGGATTATGTCAAAGGAACACAAGAGCCAATTGAAAGGCACCCCAGACCCCCACCATGTCCAATAAATAAAGTAGCATTAAATTATAATTTAAATTATAAAATTAATGTTCTTGAGTCCATATTGACATAAATAGGCAAATAGGGAGAAGAGACAAATCTCCCATGCAGAAGAATTCCAAATAATTTATCTAGATAACCCACCCTTCAGGAGGAGAGACATAATGGGTCTTGACTTCCAACTAATACAGTATGTAGAGAAGAAGGAAAAAGGGGATAAATTTTCAAAGAAAATCCTGGAAAACACTGCTTAGCAAGGTGATCATGATAAATACCAACACAGATAAGTCATGTTGATAGTGTGTACCCTTGATATGATGTGATTAAAATGGCACTTTAACTCTGTGGTCGTCCTCTGTAGTAAGTCCAGTCAAATTATGAGGAAAAAAAATGACAAATCCTAACTGAGGGACATTCTACGAAATACGTCACCAGTACTCAAATCTGTCAAGGTCATCAAAACCAAGAATAATCTAAGAAGTTGTTATGGCCAAGAGGAGCTGGAGGAAATATGACAACCAAATGTAAGGGGATATCATGGATATCCTAGAACAGATAAGGAGCATTAGGTAAAAACTAAAGAAACATGAAGTATGGACTTGAATAATAATGTGTCAATATTGGTTCATTGATTGTGACAAATGTATTACACAATTGAAAGATATAAATAAGAGGGGCTGTTAAGTGTGCAGTATATGGGGACTCTCTGTACTATGTTTGGAATTTTTCTGTAAGTTTAAAACTGTCCTAAAAATAAAGTTTATTAAAAAATGGTTTTACAAATTGTATAAAAACCTGCCTAGAAAAGAACTTGTTCTTTTATTTTGGTAATTTTTTTTTTCTCTATTCTCCCAAAATTCTTCCTTCCCTTTCACCCATTTACACATGCACGCACGCACACACACACACCTTTGCGCTCTTTACATTGCAGATACTCAGTAAAACAATAGATAGACTTTTAGTGTTGGTCAAGACCTGGAATCCTAACTTGTTCACCTAAATAAATAGTGTGCCTGTCACATAAAAACATGTAAGACTGCTAAGTTCTATTCCTAAATAGAATAGTTCTATTCCTATATCCAACAGAAATGCATACATGTGTGCACCAAAATACACATAGTAAAATGTCATAGCAGTATCATTCATGATACCCCAACCTAGAAACTACTCACATGTATGTCAATAGGAGGATGAACAAATAAATTGAGTAAATTACTCAACGGAACCATATAGAGCAGAATTTCTAAATCTCATCACTACTGACTTTGGGGACCGTAACACAATGGATGAATTTTATAATTGTAGTGATAAATGAAAGAAGCCCAGATATAAAGAGTTCATGCTTTGTGATTCTATATACAGAGAGGACAAAAACAAGTGATGCTAATCTGCAATGTTAGAAGTAGGGTTATCCTTAAATGAAGGGTTAGTCCCTGGAAGGGAAGACCAGCGTGGGTAGTTCTGGGATTTTTTTTTACATTCTGCTTTTTTGATCTGGGCAAAGATTGCAGAGATGTTCTTAGCTTTTAAAAATTCAGAAAGTTAAACAGTTGTCTTTATGTATATCATGCTTTAATAAAGAGTAAAAAACCACAATAAACAGAATTATGTGAATGAATAAATGAATACAAGGTGTCTCTTGAAACATTTTGATAAATTATCAAATTTGAACACAATGTTTCATTTTAATTTCTGTCACTATTTCTGTCATTGTTTTGATGAAATACCCCCTTTCCTCAGTACAACAAAGAAAATAGTTTAGAAGGTCTATAATTCAGTCAGATTCATGAGATTTAGGTACTTTAAGGAATATGAATTCCTTTAAGTTACCAGGGATTTAATCTGTATTATGTATTTGAGGAAAACCTTTAATTCAGTAGATATACATAGTCTTTCATTCTTTCTCTTCATGACTAAGTATGGATATTATCCATGATATAAATTCTCTACCAGAGATGCCAATATTAGGAGCTTTAGTGAACTTTCAAAACACAGAGTTACCTGAACCAGTTAATACTGCTATATATGCCCGCATCTGTATTCCCTGCTTATTGCTAAGAGCAGCAGATGCTAAACTGAAAAAAATATGTGTGTGTGTGTGTGTGTGTACATATATGAGGACTGTCTGGAAAGTATCCAGCCATTGTTAACAAGAACTGTTACATAGCTGGATACTTTCCAGACAGCCTGTGTGTGTGTGTGTGTGTGTGTGTTTATACACCCCTAAAAAAGAATTGTGAGAAAAATATTTGTAATAGAATATTTATAAATTAATAAATCTATCAAAAGGATAAAAATAACAAAAAAGAAATTTATCTTTTATAAAATGCCACAATGAAATTTTAATAAAATGGAACATAATTTAAATCTCAAGCATGCTATATCTCAACTTGAAATAACAATATAATAGTTGAAGAAAGCACAGAGAAATACTGTTTTTGGTATTTATATCCTTTTAACTTTCCTCCAAAATTGGAATGCTCAAACAAACTTGGGAAATAATCTAAAAAATTCAGAAGCTAAACCGAAAGTCAGGAAATACAGGATAGCTAGTTTTCCATGTAGAACATTAAGCAATCTACTAGAGAGCCAACAGCATATTTTGAAGAGTAATCCTACAACATTAGATTTTAAATTAATGTTAAATTTGTCAGCAAGAAGGGGATTTCCCTAAAATAGATTTTTTCCCTTGTCTATATCTATAATGTTGTGCCTGGCCTTTAAAGATGACTCTTTGTATGCATGCAATCAGCAAATCAGTATTTTTTCATCAATGTGCTTTTTAAGCTTTCTGAAATTGTTCCGCACAGTTGATCACTTTCAATATGGGCACATAGAAAACAGTTGCAATGACCAGAATCAGCATTCTATGGTTCAGTGACTCAGATCATAGAGATATGGGCAGGCAGACTTGGAAGGCTTTGAGGGATGATCCCAGTTTTGCTGCTGACCTATTGCCAAAATGTATCACTCCCAACAAGCAGGTAACTCCACGTTAACAATTTCTATAGTTGCAAGGCAGGCTTCATTTGAAGATGGTATGTTTTATAACAAATAAAAGGTAACTTTGATCACTCCCCTACTTCTCTAACTATAATAAACCTCTTTATACATCATAAGTCATTGGCACTCTTGAAGTACTTTCATATTCTAAATTAAGTCTTTTAGAAATCAACTGAATACATGAGCCACACTATTTTATGTGGACGGTAAAAGTCCCAACTCAAACTACTTTAAAGAACAAAGGCACAAGAAAAAAAACACATCAAATGTAACAGTTTTGTGGACCTGTCCTCAGCATTTTCAGAGATCCTCAGCACTCTTGTTAATTTTCCAACCCAATTCTTATGTATTAACCTCATTTTCTTCTAATTCCTGATGAATTTTCCCCCATTTTTGGGGCATGGCCACAGACAGTTCTAGGCTCATGTGTGTATAGAAGAAAGAATGGGACTTCCGTACAGCATCTATTTATCAGATATTAGGTAAGGGCACTGACTAGCCTGGTTTATGCCATGTTGTGACAAGATTGGCAAAACATTGTCCTTGGTGATCCCACTGGAGCCACCTGGACTGTGAGAGAAGAAGCTGTTCCTTGAAGGAAGGGAAGCTGGTCAAACAAGATCAACAAATGACAACAATGCTTTCCCCTCCACCCCCAAGTTATTGTAACATGATGATAATGCCTAAAACTCTGACTATGGAGGAAAGGGTTGGGACTCTAAAAGGAGAAAATTTGCTGTCATCTTTTGGAGCTATGCTTGAGTAAATTAAGAGCCACATTTTCCCCTTGATTCTCACAAAGCAAACAAGGCTCCGTGAAGAGTTCCCCTTCGAAAAACCGATCGTGTGACACTTCATTGCTGCAGGTAGTTCAACATTTTTATCCCTCCCACTCTTGTTTGCACATCCCTCTCCAGTTTCAAACTTCCAAGGACCTTCCATCTTGTCACAGAAAGACCAGATGGCCAGTCTGGAGTGGGAAGAAATAATCTACAGAGGAGGAGTATTCATCAGGTATGTGCTGACAGGTGTTGAGTTGGAGGTGAAGAGGTGGGTAGTCCAGTCAACTTAGCTCGCAGTCTTTCTACAGACAGAACCTTAGGGACCAAAGTAAATGTCCTCAATGCTCTTATGTATCTTCTTTCAAAGTAGCTGGGTGCAGGGCAGTTTCATAATGGAGAGAGGAGAAGAGGCTCAGGAGGCAAGGCCCAGAGATTCCTGCTGATCAGCTTGGACATCAAGAAGGCAATCCTTATAGGAAATGCAAATTTTTTGCTTTTGGAAGCACATTCACTATATTAGTTGCCTTCCAGAAATTTAATTTTTTAATATATTTGAGGAAATTACTAATACAGAAAATATGAAACTCTTCTATGCTAAGTTAGAGCCCACATACATCGATATAATGTTTCTTTTTGCTTGTCCTTCAGGTTTATTGTGTCTCATCTTTGAAGAGATTAGTTACCAGTTTGGCTTTGGCCTCATGTCTACTGAGTGTTTATTTCTGATGGAATAGATCTATGTGAATGGCTATTCAAATCAATTCCCCTTTGTTCACATTTATGCACGTTTTGGTGGCCTGGTCACCAGGATGTGGCCTCCTGACACATCTAGCCCAAGTCTGCTCTTTTATTCAATCTTAGTAATCCAGTTCTCGCTCCTCATCCTCTAGTCTCAAGACTAAATTTGATGCAACATCTGGTTCTTAATGCTGATTATGACATAATAAAAATGTATGTTTCTCAGGTTACCTTTTCATAAAATAGATCAGTATTCCTGGCTTATAATAAAGAATGGAAATAATTTATTCTCAAGTATTGTTGGACATTATCTGAGAGAAATTAGTGAAAAGAGAGAATTTCCAATAGTACTAATGCCATAATTAATAAATACCCTTAAAGGATAGAACTTTGGTCTGAACGTTATAAAATTTCTTTTCTTCTAATTCACTCTGAATGAATAATCTGTTCTCTATGCGTATTGGTAAGATTAACTGGCTTTAGCAATATAATGGTCTGTAGAAAAATTTACCCAGAAGTTTGAAATGTCAATTTCTAGTGTTGAGTTCTGTCTTCTTAGTTAAGACTTTTAAACTTAATCCCAACTTCCATTTTTTCTTACTCATATTTATCTTAATATAATAAATACATATACATATATACACATATGTATGTGTGTATGTATATATATATATATTTTTTTTTTTTTTTGGAAGGAAAGAGAGTTTAGTTTTCCAGCAAGGGAGGAAATACAGTAGACCTAATCTCAAAAAAAATAAAAAAAATAAATAAAAAATAAAAAACAAATTTCCTAAACATTCACAGAAATACGGAACTTTTAAAGGATGGGTTTTCTTAGCTTCAGTTAATTTCTGTTCAACTGCAGTTGATAATTCTGATCATCCTATCTCTGCTGAAGACAGTCTCATGACCTCCACCCAGGATCTCCCTTCACCAGATTAGGCTGGACCATCTTCTGTTGCACAAATAAAAGACTTACCCTGCCCCTTCCAACCATTGGCCTGGGGCAGGGACACAGGCTTTAGAGACAGAATATTTTTGTCATTTTTTTCCAGGCCATTCCTTCCATTACATATTTCCCGATCTCAATATTTCCCTTCCATATCTATGAGAGGAGAGGTGATGTAGTCATCGAGCTAATTCCTGTTGATTTGGGGCAATGCCTCAATTGGAAGGTTTATACTTATGTCATTACAAAGCTTTGACAGTATGTTTACAACAACAGATTGCCAAGTGAAAAAAAGTTAGATAACAACTACAACAGTAAGGATTGATAAGGCAACATGGACTATCACCTTGTACACAATGTCTGATACAGGGCTGGGCTAGAAAGAAACACAGGACCTCTGAATGCAGAGCTTTTACTTACACTCTGTAGGTGATCTGAGATACTGACTTATGTAAATTCAGAAATCATGCACAGTGCTAAACAGGGTTTAGGATGATAAATACAAATATAGATCACCAGAAGAGGCAATAGCCTAGGGAAATCCTCATGAGGAGTTGTCTCTCCATCCTATCAACAAAACAAATAATCATAGAAAGGTTAGCAAAAATTATCAACATTTTAGTTTTTTCCTCCTTTCCTTAAACAGTTACTTTTTATTGCCTAAAGCCTAGCCCCTCTTCTGGGGGCTTAGGTCCTCTTCTTCCATGAGATGCCTCTTTACTCTGGCATGATGGACCCAAGGTTTCATTTCTGACAACTTTAACGAGGCACAAGCTGTTAGGGGCACGTCATAGGGTTTCTTCTACTTCTTTGTTTCCAACTGGAATGGAGACCTGACGGAGGCAAACTCATACATAATGGTCAGTGCCTTAATACCTGACCGACTAATTTGGCATATTGCTTTGCTCTGCTTTATACTCATGGTTGTATTACCATACTTATCTTGGGGTGCTAGGAAGGGTCTCACATAAACTATTTGTTAGGGGCTTAATTTAAACCTGCCTCTGAGGGATATCCTTATTCAGAGGGGCCAAACAGCAGTACCCTATTCTACTTTTCTGACTTGCTGGGTTATTTCTGATTAAAAAGCATGTCCATGATTGCTTTGTATGGAGCAATGGAGAGGAGCTTTGTATGGAGAGGAGCCTATGAATATCTAGACCTGTGGCATCATTGAGTCCACTGTGTCACCAGGTTCCCACTGAGGCTCCACTCAAACTTCATGGGTGACCACAGGACATTGTGCAGTAGATACAGGTGCAGACCACAGGAAGCAACACTGTTAGTCACCTTGTGAAATGTCCGGGGCCCCTTGGGCTCCTGGGCCCTGTTGACAGTGGAGATGTCTGAGCATTGCTGGCTTCCAGGTCCCTTCCTATTTGGCTGTGGAGCTTGTTGACATCCTTGCTGTAAAAGGAGGGGCTGTTGAGCTGTTTCTACAGCTACCTGTCCACAACATCCATCACCAGCATGTCATTTTATACCTGCTTGGCCTCTTTCTCAGGACTACTCTGAGATGAGTTCCTGCTCTGCTGGTGGACATGCACAGGAATTCAGCAAAGGCACTGTCCTGGGTCAGCAGCTCCTGGTAGGAGCCCATCTTGTAGCTTTAGATGCTCTCTCCATTCGCAGCCTGAAAAGATACTAATACCAAGTGAAACTGTCAATCATCAGAAAGGTTGGGCATCCTGTGCAGTGGGTTGCTTTTCTATCCTTGGACCACCTCAAGCATATAAGCAGTTTGTTGCACACAGGATCTTTCCAAATGAAGTCTCACCAAATCCAAATCCATTGAGGCAAGCACACAAACAGTCTATTGTAAATGGGATTTTCCCAAATGAGGTTCCCCAAATCCATTAAGGCATCACACCTCTAATGTGTGAGGTGCCTCAAAAAAAGCCAGACTAAAGTTTCAAGTAGGAGAACAAATCTATGAGGAATTTGTCTCCGTGTAGCTGTGTCATCCAAAATGGCACAGAGTCCCAGTCTTTGGCTTCAAAGGGGTTCTAAATCTAGCTGGGGGATCAAGGCCCCAGCAAACAGATTGCCTCCAGTGGCTTTTGGAGAACAGGTTGCCTCCAGTAACCTTCTTAGCATCTCTGTCAGTGGCCTGACTTCTTTTTGTCATGTTGGCTACCTACTTGGGCTCAGCCATAGGCTGTATCAAGGCCATTATTTCAGTGGCACACTTATATCCTGCTGTCAGGAGACATCTTTCAGATGGTATGTACAATAATAAAAGCATATAAATGTTTACATTTTTCTTCTTGATAATTGTAACTCAGCTTCCTGGGCTGAAGTCCCACATGGCAGTGTCTCTGCTGTGCTCACCGCACATCCAGTCCCTCATCAATAAAGATGTTCCACCAGTGAGAAAAATCCCAATCTCGTTCTGGCATCGGCTGACCTGACAGGTCCATCCTGCCTACAATACAGTCTCTAGAACCTTTAAACAGTCATGTTGTAAAGGCAAAAGGGTAGCAGGATTGAGAATAGAGACAGTCTTTAGTAACAGTTTATCAAGGAGGCCATCTCACAGTAGTGTGCAGTGGCTTTAACATGTCACTGGTCTTGGGATGCCTCTCAGCATCTACTAAGACTCTAAGGCTCATTCCCTGTTCTTCATATTATTTACAAGTCAGGCAAACCCAGAATGGGGCAGTCATAAGCTGTTCCTTAAGGGCCTCATACAAGAGCTTTATCATTAGTCCAAAGTATGGGCTCCAGACACCATTCCTAGGAACCCCAGATAAGTTAATATAAGTTTACAAATCTGTCCGATTGCAAGTTTACAAATCCCCTGCTAAGCTTTCAAACAGGGTAGGAGAGCCTCTTTAAAAATTCCTAACACATTCTAACAATACTTTAAAGCCATTCCAGTCCCAGAATCCTGTAATACCATTCAGGTTCTTCAGCCACAGTTTGTGCTCACTGCTGCCTGGCCCCTCCCCTGCTGCTCTCTGCGTGGCTCCCTGAGTGCAGGGTGTGGCTGGTGTCTCTGGGTTGCATGGGGTGCGGGAAGGGGTTTCCCACTGGACAGCTTCTGTCCGTGCAGGTGGGCACCAACTGAATCTCCACTTTCAATTTCTCCCTGTGGGGATGTCTGGAGGTAGGGGCTCTGCCCCCTCTCCACAACCCTCCCTACCCCCCACCATCCCTTCTGAGTCCTGGACTTAAAAAAACTTTTTTCTCTTCTAGGGGCTTTTTACTATCTGGAGGCCTTTGTAACTTTTGGGCAAAGTTCTTTTTAATGTCCTTTGTTTTTACAAAAAAGTATACACAATTTTTCCCCTTCTGATTATGGAACATCCCCTGGCCAAACTGAATTTTCTGCTTAGAGGAAGAGACGATTCCTACCCAAATTAGTTTCAGTCCCGACCTCCCCTGCCCCTCACAGAGGCAACGGTTGTTCAGGGCAGCAGTTCTAGCAAGGTGACCACAGCCACTGCATGGACCTCACGGGCCCCATTGCAGGCGTGGCACATGTTAGAGCCCCAAATTAAAATTTGGGGTAGAGCCCTTCTCCCACACTACAGTGGGCTGCTGCTCTCCCAGGGTCACCCAGAGTCCACATTTACCACCCACACAGGCTAAGGGAAGCACAGAAAGCAATGCTTTTTAAATTTCCATGATAACAGGAATTTTTTATGTGTTATATTCACTGTTACATTCTCTCATACCGAGAACATCACTTGGCATATGGAAAAAAATAATATATATTTATTAAGTGAGTAAACGAATTTATTACAAAAATAAAATTCAGAAAGTCATATTACAACAATTTTTAGAATTGATACTAGTAATACTAACAAATGATATTATTCCACGAAAACTTTTTTCTTCTTTTCTATGACTCTTTCAGGTATATTTATAGCCAAATATCATGTGTGGAAATTCCACCTGGAACTGTTTATTTTGCTCATCTGTTCTGGATTTAAGAGCTTTATTTTGTTTCATATCAATCCCTTTATTCCACATGGCAGAGGACAAAGTATACTGCATACTACTGAAATATATTTTGGAAAGTGGAAGGTGGTACATATTCCAATCAGCCAAATTATGGGGAACTAACATTGAGAGCTACAGTAAAAGCCATCTGTAGCTTTTTGTTGAAAATGTTGATTTTGATTTAGAGTAACAAGATTTTATCTTACACACTTGGAGAATATAGTCAGGAAAAAAAATAGGTGCCTACAAGCAAACAATGAAGAGGGTGGTTGTAAAAGGGGAAAATCAATTCATTTCCAAGAAAACTGATCAAAAGTATTCTGTGGAAGATTTCAATAAAGTTCAAATGTTATTAAGCAAAGTGCAGACTGAAGAACATCTTTGCCATATAGGAGACAGACAATAACTAAGTTCAAAAAATTATTGAATTGAGAACCTGCACTGCTTTATCTTTCTGGTCTATGGGAGCTATAGTTTACTCTCTCTCTCTCTCTCTGTCTCTCTCTCTCTCTCTCTCTCTCTCTCTCTCTATCTCTATGTGTGTGTATATATATACATGTGTGTGTCTCTTTGTATGTATCTAAATCTGTGTATGTATATACACACAGAGAGACATACCGCATTTTATTGCACTTTATTGTGCTTTGTAGTTTGCATTTTTTAACAAATTGAAGGTTTGTGGCAATCCTGTATCAAGCAAGTCTACGGGCACCATTTTTTCCAGCAACGTGTGCTCACTTCATGTCTCTGCGTCACATTTTGGTAATTCTTGCAACATTTCAAACTTTTTAGTTATTATATCTTTTATGGTGACCTGTGATCAGTGATTGTTGATGTTACTATTGTAATTGTTTTGGAGGACCTTCCATATAAGACAGTGAACTTAGCCGATAAATGTTTTGCGTGTTCTGACTGCTCCATTGATTATGTGTTCCACTGTCTCTCCCCCTTACCTCAGGCATTCCTATTCTGGGAGACATAATATTGAAATTACACCAATTAATAACCCTTCAATGGCTACTAAGTGCTCAAGTGAAAGGAAGAGTCACATATCTCTCACTCTGAATCAAAGATAGAAATAATTAATATTAGTAAGAAAAGAATGTCAAAAGCCAAGATAGGCTGAAAGCTAGGCCTCTTTTGCCAAAAAGGTAGCCTAGTTGTTAATGCAAAGGAAAAGTTCTTGAAGGAAATTACAAGGTCTGCTCCAGTGAACACAACTGATAAGAAAACAAAACAGATTTATTGCTGATATGGAGAAAGTTTTGGTGGTCTAGATAGAAGATCAAACCAGCCACCACATTCCCTTAAGCCAAAATCTAATCCAAAGCAAGGCCCCGACTCTCTTCAATTCTATAAAGACTGAGAGAGGTGAGGAAGCTTCAGGAAAAAAAAAAAAAATTAAGTTAGCAGAGGTTGTTTCATAGGTTTGAGGAAAGAAGCCATTTCTATAATATAAAAGTGTAAGGTGAAGCAGCAAATGCTGATGTAGAAGCTGCAGCAAATTATCCAGAAGATTTAGCTAAGATCATTGACAAAGGTGGCTACACTAAAGAACGGATTTTCAATGTAGATGAAACAGTCTTTTATCAGAAAAATATGCCATCTAGGACTTTCATAGTTAGAAAGGAAAAATAAATGCTTGGCTTCAAAGCTTCAAAGGACAGTCTGACTCTCTTGTTAGGGGCTAATTCAGCTGGTGACTTCAAGTCGAAGCCAATGCTCATTATCATTCTTAAAATCCTACGAGCCTTATGGATTATCCTAAATCTACTCTACCTGTATTGTATAAATAGAACAACAGAACCTGGATGACAACATATCTGCATACAGCATGGTTTAGTGAACAGTGTAAACCAACTTTGGATACCTACAACTCAGAAAAAAAAATATGCATTTCAAAATATTACTGCATACTGACAATGCGCCTCATCACCCAAGAACTCTAATGGATGGACAAGGAGATTAACAATGTTTTCATGCCTGCTAACACAACATCCTTTCTGTAGTCCATGGACCAAGGATTAATTTTGACTTTTAAGTCTCATTGTTTAAGAAATATGTTTTGTAAGCTGCCATAGATAGTGATTCCTCTAATAGTTTTGTGCAAAGTAAATTGGAAATCTGGAAAGCATAAACCATTCTAGATATCATCAGAGAATTTGTGATATATAGGAGAAGGTTAAAATAATAACGTTAACAAAAGTTTTGCAGAAGTTGATTGCAACCTTCATGGATGATTTTGAGGGGTTCACAACTTCAGTGCAGGAAGTAACCACAGGTGTAGTGGAAATGCCAAGAAAACTAGAATTGGAAGTGGAACCTGAAGATTTATATACACACACATATATACAGAAGCATGTATGTGTGCGTATATACAGTGTGTATACATATGTAAATGAAACTACCTCACAATTGTACCTCTGTGAGATATGAATATGATCAAAAATATAAAATTAGCTTTTTTATTCCTGAAACAAAGGTAATGATCTTCCTGATTCCATAGTTCCAAAAGGTATTGTGGGCAACACCCTAGAAATAACTTGGTTAAATAACTTTAAGACTGTGAAGAAATATTATCCCTTTGGAGTTTTACATGGTGTTAGCAATAACCTGAATTGCTGCAATCTCATGATAAAACTTGACAGATGAGGAGTTGCTTCTTAGGGATGAGCAAAGAAAGTGGTTTCTTGAGAAGGAATCTATTCCTGGTGAAGATGCTGTGAACATTGTTGACATGATAACAAAAGTTTACATAAACTTAGTTGATAAAGCAGTGGCAGGATTTGAGAGGATTGACTCCAATTTTTAAAGAAGTTCTACTATAGATAAAATGCTATCAAGTAGAGTTGGCATACTGCAGAGATATCTATCTTGAAAGGAAGAGTCAGTCAATCAATGCAGCAAACTTCACTATTGTCTTATTTTGAAAACTTGCCATAGCCACCTCAACCTTTAGCAACTACCACCCTGATCAGTCAGTCAATGCCAAAGCAAGACCCTCCTCTAGCAAAAGGATTACAGATCATTGAAGAAGGTTCAGATGATAGTCAGCATTATTTAACAACAATATATTTTTAAATTTAGATATGTACTTTTTTTTAGACTCTGCAATGCTATTGAATATGCCGCAGAGAAAATATAATTTCTCTTCTTCTCCTTTTTAGGTTCTTAGTTGGGACACTTTCCTGAAAATAAAAGTTAAATTAACAAAAGAAAACAAACTGGAGTTTATTAACAATCATGGTACCCATCTCTCAGGACAAGCCTCAGTTCAAATGTATTTTTCTTTCGAGGCAGTGGTTTAAGGGCCTTGCCTAAATAGTATTTTAGTGAAGAGCCATAAATCCTATATGGTGAAAAGACAAAGAAAAGAGTATATTCAGGCTTCCAAAAGGTGGCAAAATATGGGAAAGTATATTTATGGGAAGAGTAAATGTGTGCTCCTGGATCCTTTAGTACTATTGTCTCTGAGCTATGCTTCCGGGCTGCTAAAGGCAGAGAAGAGGGACAGAGTATGGCCCCGTGTTTTAACCTTTTAACTTTAACTAAAATCCCTAGTGTTTTATAGAGGAATATTTGGTTTTATTTATACACTTAATAGAGTACAGGACAGTGTAAATATAACTTTTATATGCACTGGGAAACCAAAAAAATTGTGTGACTCACTATATTAGGATAGTTACTTTATTTTGGTAGTCTGGAACTAGACCTGCAATGTCTCTGAGGTATACCTATAAATATACCTCAAAGGTGAAGTGCTGAGTGTTGTATAAAAATTCCACATACACATTTTTTTTGCATATATAATCCACTAACATCAAAGGTGTGGGTTTTTCCCCCACATTAGCCAATTCTTTGACATCTGCTGGGTATTTTATAATGTAGTTCAATTTGGACACTAATCACTACCTGGATTTAGTGCATAACACAGGTTAAAGACTGAATTCTACAAGACCGTGCTCCCCTTCGTATGCCAATTCCAAGTAGTCGGTTCCCAGGCTACCCACAACTTCTGTTCAACTTGCCTACAAATCAAATTTTCCCAAGACCCTCTTCTCAGATTCCATAATTTGCTAGAGTGGCTTGTAGAACTCAGGGAAATATTTACTTATGTCTATTTATTTATTATAAAGGATATCACAAAAGCTAAAGATGAACAGCTAGAGGAGGAGATGCATAGGGCAAGGTATGAGGAAGGAGCCTAGAACTATCACACCCTCTTCAAATATGCCACCCACCTAGCAACTCCATGTGTTTAGCAACCCAGAAGCTCTCTGAGCCCTGACCTTTTGAGTTTTTCTTGAGACTTTATTACATATGCATGGATGATGAAATCACTGACCACTGATAATCAGCTCAACTTTCAGCCCCTTTCTTTTCCTTGGAGGTCTAAAAGTGAGGATAAAAGTTCCAACCCACTCTGGGCTCAAGGACTCATGCCTGTAATCCCAGCCACTCAGGAGGCTGAGGTGGGAGGATTGCTTAAGGCGAGGAATTCTACACTAGCCTGGGCAATGTAGTGATATCTGTCTTTAAAAAAAAAATAAGGAAAATTAGCCAGGCATAGTGGCACATACCTATAGTCCCAGCTACTAGGGAGGCTGAAACAGGAGGATCACTTGAACCAAGGAATTCGAGGCTGCAGTGAGCTGATTGTGCTAGTGCCCTCCAACCTGGGTGATACAGCAAGACCTAGTCTCTTAAAAAAAAACAAGAAATTCCAACTCTCTAATCACATGGTTGATTGCCCTAGCTATTAGCCCCCATTCTGAGGCTACTCAGAAACCTCCAGCCACTAGTCATCTCAGTATACAAAAAATACTTATCACTTTGACAATCACAAGGGTTTTAGAAAATGCGTTTCATGAAACAGGGGCAGAGACTAATTATTTATACACACACACACACAGAGGCACATATATATTTATGAATGTGCATGGAATGTGAATTAATCAGTTTAGGGTAATTGGAGTATCCATCACCTCAGGCATTTATCATTTAGTGTGTGTGTGTTAGGAACTTTCCAATTCCTTTGTTCTAGTTATTTAAAGTATACCCTAACTTATTGCTGATTATAGTCACTTTGTTTTGCTATCAAATATTGTTCATTCTAACTAACTATATTTTTGCAACCATTAATCGCCCCCTCTGTATCCCCCACTCCCTGCTATGCTTCCCAGCCTCTAGTAATTGCCATTTTACTCTCTGTCTCCATAAGATTGATTATTTTTAATATTTAGCTACCACATATGAGAATATGTGAGATTTGTCTTTCTGTGCTTAACTTATTTCACTTAACATAATGGTCTCCAGTGCCATCCATGTCTTTGCAAATCAGAATATTCTGTTCTTTTATGGCTCTATAATATTCCATTGTGTATATGTACCACAATTTCATTATTCATTCATCTATTGAGGGACACTTAGGTTAATTCCAAATCATGGGTATTGTGAATAGTGCTGCAATAAACACGAAGTATTTAATTTTATTTGTATCTATTTTAAACGAGATCACTTTCTTGGTTTCTTTTTCAGATTGTTTACTATTGGTATATAGAAATGCTCCTGATTTTTGCATGTTGATTTTGTATCCTGCTACTGTACTGATTTTTTTTTTAATAGTTATAATAGTTTCTTGTGGAGTCTAGGTTTCTCTAGATACAAAATCATATCATCTGCAAACAAGGATAATCTGACTTCTTTTTTTCCCATTTGGATTCCCATTATTTCTTTCTCTTGTCTTACTGCTTTAGCTATAATTCCAGTACCATTGATTAACAGTGTGGAGAATGAGCATCCTTGTCCTATTTCAGATCTTAGAGGAAAGGCTTTCAGTTTTTCTCCATTTGGAATGGTACTAGGTATGGGTCTATCATATATGATTTTTATCATATTGAAATAAGTTCCTTCTAGTCTCAATTTTTTGAGAGTTTTTATAATGAAGGGATGTCAGCATTAATTGAAATGATCATGATTTTTGTCCTTCGTTTTGTTGATATGATGTATCACATTGATTGATTTGTATATTTTGTACTATCCTTGCATCCCTGAGATGAATCCCACTAGATTGTGATGAATAATATTTTTAATGTGCTGTGGAATTCAGTTTGCTAACATTTTGTTGAGGATTTTTGCATCTTTCTTCATTAAAGACATTCAATAACTAGATATTGCCTTAGCTAAAGAGATACTGGTCATATCATTACCTTGGGGACTGTCTCTTTAACCCCATCACTCAGAGCCAATACACTTCCCATAAACAATATCTAGAATATTACATGCCCTGACTAAATTTTATTTATTTAATTTCTGACTAGCCTTTCAGAAAAAGTACTAAGTGCTCATGTTCTTATTTAGTTTCTGCTTTTGGAGGCTAAAGGCTGGGTTTTGCCTTGAACAGAGCTAGAAAGCTGTTGCATGTGGCTCCTGCTTGCATGTGTCTTGCTAGCTTTCCCTTTCTTGTTGGGATTCTTCCCCTGGGAGGACAGTTTTCCTCCAACGTGTTTCTTGAGACTCAGAATTTTTACCTAGCTCATAACGTAAAGGAAAATAAGAATCTCAGGACCACTGCGACCCTTCTACAACAAAGAAGGTTAAGCCTGGAGGCTGAATCATGTAACACCTTCTTCCAAGTAAATAGTTTTTCCTAACATTGTACATCAGCCAGATCTCCATGGATAGGTAAAAGGCCTTAGGCATCTACAAAGGAATGCCTCTACAGATCATTAATAAGGAAATTCTTTGATGGCATAATTGATTCTTCCTTGACTCTCTTTCTTTTTTTTTTTTCCAAACATTCACCATAAATTATGTAAATTGTAGATTTCCTGGGCTTCACAAGAATGTAACCATTTGCCTCACTACCCATCCCCCTCTTCCTTTTTCTTTCTATGTGCCCTCTCCCCTTAAATACTGAGTTCCCAAATCCCTCTTCAGAAAAAAACAGTCACAGATGTGTCAGTGGCTTGTGTTTTTCCTGGAAATGTCCCCAAACTTTGGCTTAGAAAACCTCCAACGATTGAGATTTTTGCCTGCGTAACTTATTTTGGGTTGTCATATTGGCAACCATGAAGGGAAACCTCAGAGTAGAGCCCTTTTTGATCTTCAGTGATTCTTCTGTTGACTCTAAGGTACCAGATAGAGTAAATATCTATCCAAAACTCTAAGCAATTGTGAGGCTTGCCAAAGCCCAATAGCTGCTCTGTCCTGAAGTTCCTAGATCTCCCCAAATTATTTGTTGAGATCCAAAGTTTATTTTGCCAGAAACCTCTCCTAAGGGAATTACATTCACTTCTAATAAGGAAAGCAAAATTTTGTGCTTTTTTCATGAAGGAGAGAAGTCTTTATCTCAGGGCCCATCTCCAGGTAAGGAACTGGGGTAGGGTTTCATTTTGGAATTTGATGGTTAAGGTTTATTGTCACTAACCTATAGCTTCTCCTTATGCTTAGAAACCTCAACAATATATACATTACGTAGTTTCTTTTTTTGATTTTGGTATATCTTATACTAGATTTGACTGACTTTTGGTTAAAACTGACAGAAGCTCTAAATCACGAGAAACAAGGTTCTAAAAATTGACTAAAACCCTGGCAGCTTCAGTAAGAGACACTGGTTTGCCAAAAAAAAAAATATCAAAATATTTTACCCCAAAATATATATCTTTGAAATAGTTTGAAGTGGTCCTTCCAACAGAGATTAACTAGCAGTCTGACACCTGAAAAGGTCTAAAAAGAGACATTCTCTGAGAGCTGCTACCTATAAGGTTTCATTTACATAACAAACCATTTACCAGCTCTTTTTCTCTGTTCTATTAGAATTAAATACATCATTAAAAATTATATTTATCAATGGCCAAATGATATTAAGAGGGATCTTTTATATTAGATTCCTAAGTTAAAAAAAAGAGAACTCTTATTCTAAAAAATTGCCATATTTGTATTTACAAAAAGATCAAATTAAACCAGACACATTGTAATGCCATGACTAGCCTTAAAAATTCCTTGACAAAATTCTCTTGACCTAAAATGAAGATAAAATCCTTAATATGCTCCCCTGTAGGAATAATTGTTCCTGTGGGAATAATAGCAAAGGCCAGTCTACCTTGTGGCTTTGTGGTTAAGATTCTGTACTTTCACTGTTGTGATGTGAGTTTGATTCCTGATCAGGGAACTGACCCTTTTTGGTTTAATATTTATATGACTTTGGAATTTTTGAGATACTCATTTATTTTTTTTATCCTTTTCTTTTCCTTAGAAAGCCTTTGATTTCCTATCTTCTTCCATCTATGGGGCAGTTCTGAATTTTGTAAAAACCTTTCCACTTCTTTGGAAGACACGTGTTCCTTTGTTAAGTCATAAACTTCGTTAAACTTAAAATAAAAGATGCCTTTAAAGCAGGTTTCCCTTAAGGAAAACAGGCAAGGCACTATAGACTCCTTTTGGGAGAAACATCTGTTTTTCCTCATATAACCTTGAGAGTTCTAAGTAGAGAGATTCCTCTCAAGTCTAAAATTATTCTCTTTTGTATTGTAATACTTGATTTGTTTGGTTTTGGGGATATCAGAAATTATTTTTTATTGTTAGAATTTTACCTTGGTCTGTGTTAGATAGGGAGATGCAGTTCTACCAAACAGAAAGACAGAGTCACTGAGGCTGCAATCAGCAAGAGGAGTTTATTATCAACTAACTCGAGTTAGGGTCCATGTCTCAGAGCGCCAACACGCAGTGGCCTCTTCTCTGGACAAAGGACCCTGGGCAGCGCGGGAAGGGCAGTTTTATAGGGTCAGTTCAGGCAGCAAACAAAGAACTGTCCACCCATTGGACATGCATCTATTTAGTACAGCGATTGGTTCTATTGCTATTTCTCTCTGCACTTTTTCTCATATTACCCCGTGGTTTCTGCAAGCAAGCCGTTATCACAAAAGCATAACTGAGCGGTTAGCAGGCAAGCGAGCTTCACTAGAATGCAGAAGTCTGTTTTGCAGTTGAGCCCTGTGTACAGTTTTGGTCCCTTACAGTCTGTTTAATGGCTAGGCAAGAATGATGATGTTAGAGGAGGCTGACTGTATTACAGTGGGCCTCTCATTTCTTTGTCCATTAGATAAGAAAGGCTGCAGTTTAAACACTTAGAAAAATGTCTATGTAACAAAATTTATTACTGAAATTTCAGTACTTGTCCCTGGGGCTGAATGAAGAATGAGGACAGGTGGTTTGAGGAAAAGGAAAGAGAAGTTTATTTATTTGCTGACAAATGAGGAGAATGGCAGATTCTGGTCTTAAAGTAACATTATCCTGCTTTTAAGCAGAAATAAAGAGCTTTTAAAGGGCTTTTAAAGCCAGCTTTTAAAGTTGGCTTCAGGCTATTGCTGTTTAACTGTGGCTAGTGGTTAAACATGGTTGGCTTTATCTCCAGTGAAGATGACCTCTTGCCTTTTGCCTTGACAATTCCATTGAGCCATCTCCTATGGTTTAAAACAAAGAACAAAAAACACTCCTCTGCTCCTCTGATTACTGGCTTCTGGCAGGATGCATGTTTTAATTTCCAAAAAGAGTGGGGAGGTTTTAAAGAGACAACTTGTAATATATTTTACCTTTTATCAGGCTCTTACTTCTATTACAAATTCACCATAAAAGCATTGGGTGGCTTGGTCCCGTGGCATATCTCTCTCTTTGGGGAAATATTCAATATAGGCTTTGCCCTGAGCTTGGTGATCTAGTTTAAAAAAATAGACTAAATTAAAAAGCTACCTACCTAGCTAGATTAGTCCTCAGGGTGTGACATTCTTACATTTAGCTGGTTATTTTAGTGAAATTTCTAAATTTCCTCTAGGTTCATCTGTATGTCTCTTTATAAAATCATATAATAAATTCCTATGATTTTGTGTTACTTTGGCATCCATTTTAATCTTCCTCTGTCACATCCAAACCTCTACTTACAAAAAAACAAAAAACCAAAAAAAAAAAAAAAAACGCTTTATATTCTCTCTTTCTTTCCATGTGCTTTAACATGAAAACTTCTACCCTGTTTTCTCTAAAACCCAGTGAGGGCTTTAGGCCAAGTGAGACACATAAAAAATGTTAACCTTTTCCATTCACAAAGGTATAGTTTGAATTTAATTGTTCTTTTTAACTACCTATCCCCTATACTTTTTTTCTTTCTGTATGCCCTCTCCTCTTAAGTACTGAGTTCCCAAATCCCCCTTCGGAAAAAAACGATATGTCTATGGCTTGTGTTTTTTCTGGACATATTCTCAAACTTTGGCTTAAACCTCCATTGATTGAGATCTTCGCTTCAATCAATTATTTTGGGTTGTCAATAATTAGTTCTTTCCTTAAGACTGAGCTTGCCACTGATGTCCTTTACCTTATATCAAACAGACAATTCACTCTGTGTTTATGTGATGCCAGGTACTGCCACGTGGATGTCTAACTTCTTTGTCCCTTGCAGCCTCTCAGATCAGATTCTGTATTGGAAATGGTACCTACTTCAATTAAACTTATATTCACCTCACCAATGTTTAGAGTTGATCTAAGACAATAAGATTCTTACTAGAAAAAAGTGATAACCATGCTTTCGGATTTCCTCTCTAATTCATTGACATACACACCTCACTTATTTCTGAATTGTCTTCCTCCTCCCTGGCAGGATGTTATAATAGCTTTGTACCATTTAAAAAAATTTTAACCATGCTTTAGTTCATTACTTCTTATTGTCATCTGGTAAGCCAAGTTTTATTTTGTAATTATGATACAAAATAATGCAAAACATTAGAGTTTAGAGACACTAGCACAACTGGGCAAGATTCAGATAAGATCCGAAGACAACATGTATCTACAGATATGTTTCTTGGCATATATTAATACTTACCTAACAGTGGGAGCCAAGACTGGGTTGAAAGATTACTGAGTCTGGGGTCAAGAGATGTGGCTTAAATCCTGGTATCAATGGGTGACAAAAATGAGGATAACAATAGTTGCTTTAAAGAGTTCTTGCAGAGATTCTATGAAATTATGCATGTCCAAGCACTTTGCAAACTGTTACATTCCATAGAAATGTTAATTTTTCTTTATTATTACAATTACAATCAAAATAGAGGGGCCTGCTAGGGAAAAGAGAAGGTAAATAAAAACTAAAAGGTCACACAGTATGTTAGTTGCATAGTCAAGTTTAGAACCTACTCTTTTTATTAACAATTCCATCCAACCATACAAGTGGGAAAATTGATTTTCAATTTCAACAGGAAAAGTCTTACAGAGGTGTTTAAATCATCTCCTATTCACAATAGTGGTGAAAGAAGAAGTCCCACCCCAGGTCATGGGAATGGACAATTACACAACACTGGATAATGGACAGATGAGATCACAGCAGTGTATTAGTCAAGTATACTCACAGCCTAAGAGAGGAGGCCACAGCATGCCAAACACATGCAGTGTTGCACCTGGGGACATTTCCCTGACCTCCTCTCTACCTTTCTCTTTCAATTTGAAAGTTTTCCATATGAGAATCTCACTAAAGAGTCCCAGGCCATCGTCCTAAATTCTAGGTGTTATGGAAGTTGCAAAGTTAAGTTAATATATTTACCTTGGAGATGTATGACACAAAATAAGAATTTACCAAATATAGTAAAGAAACAAGGTGGATTAAAACATCATAAGTACCAATAGTATTTACATATTTATAGTGACATGTCAATCTATTTATGTATCAGTCTCATCTATTTATCTTTGTAGATCAAAATGTAATAAGGTATTTTCTTAAACAGAAAATATCATGTGTGAAATTTATATTTTTATGTATTATTGAAACTTGTACATTAAGCTTATTTTTTCTATCGTCAGAAATAAAGCAATATTTTCATATGGTAGAAAAAAAACCAGGACCTGTTCTTTTCTGTTACCCTTTATGTCTCCAGGAAACAGCACATTACCTGACAGTTTGGACAGGACCTCCATCTCTGTCTTTCATATATTTTGCCATCACTGTGTTCTATCTTTATTTCCAGCTGTAGTAGGGAGACATTCACAAATTATCTTGCACATGACATTTGGTATTTGCCTCTGTCAAAATATTTCAACATTACATTTTAATTTTTCTGTTGCAATTTTATTTTCCTTTAAACTATTTTTTATCTTACTCGGTTCCATTTTTATCTCAACTATTCTTGACATCTTACGCTATTTTACTTTTATCTGTTCCTGTTCTGTCCTTATGTCTTTTATCTTTCCTTTCCAGAGGTTCTGTATTTGTTGCACCCTGTTAAGGATGCCAAACTGTGAGTAAACCTGTCTTCTGCCTCCTACAGTTAATCATTTTTCAGAGGTATTCGGAGGTGTACTCTGCTGAGTTTTCTGGGATATAGTCTTTTTCTTTTCTGCTGAAACATTTATCCCCTTGGGCTGTCAATATTGATTATTTTTTCTGTGCTAATCCTCAAATGAAAAGAAAGAGTATGTGGATTGACTATTGTTCTGCTATCTTTTTACTCGGATATTGAATAAAATCTCTCTAAAACCTAGAGGAAAATTACACTTCAGGGAACTATATCTGTTTCCATTTGTTTATTAGGCATTTATCTAACCTATGGATTGCCAAACTTCTAGATCCTCTGCAATCTGATTTCCATGAAAAATTTACTGGGCAGATAAATATAAAGACCTTCCATTCTCAGAATCTACTGCCATTGGGATATTTTCTGACTTTGCTCCCACCTCACGATTTACGTGGTGGACGGTATAGATCTTTGCTGGTCTCTAATTCTTCCCTACTTCCTGACTGGATTTCAGCTGCAGTGATCTTTGAATCAATATAGGGAAATGGTTAGGAATTTGATATAAATGAAGTACAGAGCATATACTCAGATTCCTAAAAGCACAACTTATATGAATTTGTGTGTCACTCCCTCTCACATGGCCCAAGGTTGAAAAACTTAGCCTGAAAGGCATAAATGATAGAGAAGGTAGGAAGGGGCAACTTTTATGACTAGGCTGTAGAGAAGACAATGTGACTAAATCATGCAGGAACACAGATTTAGCATAAAAGTGAAGGTGCTATTACATAAACATATACTATGTTTCTCTGAGAGTTTTTCCATTTTTTTCTCCCTAATTGAGATATTGGGCTTCTGAGCCAGTCCATAGACAATACATAAAGCAAAAAGATCTTGATATTTTCTTCCATATGATGAACTACATCAAGACAGAAAATTATTTCAATTTTTTCTCTTTTTTATTTTATTTTGCTCCATCAAACATATATAAGGGAAAAACATCCTCCTAATTTCTGGCAATATAATTTCTGGTAGTTTTAATTTATAATATTTTGTGCTATAGTCTCTTTATACAATATATCCTCATAGGTATTTTAATGTGTATTTGGTTATTAATGTGGATATATTATTTCCTTTTTATTGATGTCCAAAATTACTCTCCAGTGAAACACTACCATTCCTGTTTCATCTATGTTCTGTATGCTAATTAATATGCAACTTTTAATCTATGCTCCTTTCTTAAATCAGAAATCATATGAGCATTGCTGTGCAGTATGATATTTGTCCCTTGATTTATAATTGAAACAGGTTGCACTTATTAATATACTTCCTCTAGGCAAGGATGGAAATGTTGCTATATTTTTTAAGCTATAATAAAATAAGATGGTGAATGTATGATTAATATTTCCTTTTTCTTCTTAAAAATGATAAAACTACATAAGAATGCCTTTGGGCTGAAATATTTAGATTCTTGACTTAAGTAACCAATATATTTATCCCTTTGTCACAAAATGAATATTGTTATTTAGTGTTATTATATAATCTAAAATATCTAGTTTTTGAATAGCTAGTGTAGTTTACAAAATAGTAGGGGAATTAATATATTTGAGAAATTAAATAAAATAAAAACTGTTATTAGTGACAAAGATCTGCCTAATGTTTTATTCCAAATGCCTCAATTTAGTTCAAACATGCCAGAGGAGGGAAAATTCTTTGGTGGACACATTAGAGAATATTTCTCCATCCCCTGCTTTCTCTGATGTCCTTCCTCTTCTTGATTGTTAAATGAGAAAAGAGATCATAATTGTTTCTCCATTTTTCTCCGATGTGCTCACAAAACACTATAAACCTTCCATGTTCCATTCTTGCAGAATACTTGGATTTTAGAACATAAAGACGTTAATATTATTTTATTAATGTACTGTTCTAGCCTTTGAATTCCTTTTGTAATATACAGTGAATATCATCATACACTGAATATTATACGCCTCTAGTGACTAAGACCTCTCCATTTCCTGAGGCAGTTCCATTCTATTTTTGAAAGGTTCTAGATGTTAGAGTCATTGTAATGAAACAAAATGGAGATTGCTTTGGTTTCATTTATGTTACCTTTTTTTTGTTTAGGGGTGTCAAGAAAATGTCTAAATTTATCACCCTGGTGGCCTCACTTCATTCTCTGTATTTCCTAGCTCTTCTCTCTATTTTTGTTTTCTTTATTTACTTCCTCCTCACCTTCCACATTTCCATACGTCTCTACCCAAGTTTTGTTCTTTATTCTTCATTAATTTAATCATTAACATGATTATTAAGCCACTTCTATGTGTCTGACACTAATCGAGGCACTGGGGAAGCAGAAGTAAAGAAGCAAAAATCTTGCTATCATAATTTATTTTCTTTCACATTCTCTGTCAGTTTTTATTTTATTCTCCACTCTGCTTTCCCTCCACTCCAACCTAAACTACCAAATACCTTTTAAACATAGTTAAAGCCCTGAAAAAGTGGAATATAGTCCACATTTACATATCACTAAAGGGACTTGATGAAAATATTAGTATAAGTCTCGATTTGAACCCATTCTGTAGAAAAGTTAATGTGTTTGGATTAAAGCTAAATTTATACATTTAAACATACAATTAATCACTTTACCTATCACCGAGTAATATTATTGGAAACATCAGTGAGCCCATGCAAAATTAGATATTACACATTTTAATAAGAACTAGCCCCTTGTGTAGTAAAGCAGGTTTCCTATACAGGGGACCTGAATTCAGACCAAGCCATTACTTTCCAATTACCCACACATTCAAAACCTGATTCCAAGCATTGGCTATCATCTCTCATGTGGCCATTCCCTCAGACACCATGTATTGATTACATATTTTGTTCCAGACACAAAGCTGGATGGAAGGAGAACAAATAAAAGTCTACAGTGTACAATAGTTTATAGTTTATGCAATGTTTTTGCATTTGAATATATTCAACAATATTGGAACTTCTTTATTATGCCATTTTATTTGATGAATAAACAAAGACTAAGAATCTGAATACTCATTGGATATCACACATACGTAATTAGCTAATATTGAATGTGGGTTTTCTCATTCCAGTATCACTTCCTATTCCCCAGATATGATTCAGGGATCACCAGATTTTTTTCTGTTATAAACACTGAAAATACGAAATAATTTCTCCAAACCTATAAGTGAGTGCTAAATCTAATCAAATGAAAGGAGATCCTGACCTTATCCTTTACTGGACAATAGCTTCTCCCAGAGGCTCCTTCCTAAAGAGATTTCTAGACTTACCAGCAACAACATAAATTCTTCAAAAAGCAAGATGATCTCTTCTTTATCTCTGTTGTGACCTGAATAGCAATCCTTCCTAAAGGCAAGAATAGACAATCTGCTGAATTTGGATTTTGAGTTAGAGGGAAAATGGTTTGAGGCAAGATTAAGAATAAAGCTACTTTGTACCTTGCCAGAAAGAACATTTTAAATTCTCTGGGAAAACTGAACCCCATATTTAATTATAAATACCCGTCATATGACTTTCATCTAACAATGACCATTATGAGGACTTATCTTTCTCTCACAGATTTCAATGTTCTTAACTAACTGAATACAATGTTAGTAGTTTTTTTCATTCTTTTTTTCCAAGATTTAAATGCTAAGTGTCATGCTGTATACAGAGGAAAAATTGAGACACAAAATTCACTTCCTTCACTGGGCATAGTAGCTCACGCCTGTAATCCTAGCACTTCGGGAGGCCGAGGTGGGATGATTGCTTGAGGCCAGGAATTTGAGATCAATCTGAGGAAGAGAAAGACATAGTCTCTACAAAAAGAAAAGAAAAGAAAGAAAGAAAAATTAACCAGGCGTGGTGGTGTGCACCTATAGTTCTAGCTACTCAGGAGGCTGAGGCAGAAGGATCACTTGAGCCCAAGATTTTGAGGTTACAGTGAGCTATGATGACGCTACTTCATTCTGGCCCAAGTGATGGAGCAAGATCTTGTCTCAAAAAAAAAAAAAAAATTCACTTGCTAAACTTTGGTCTACCAAACAATTAGGTCTAGTTAATTTATAAAGATACATAGTCATAGACAATCTTCAAATGATCTTAGGTTAGAAGAAACTTTATTGGAGAATATTTATTAAAATCTCATTAATTTAAAAGTATCCTGCAGGGACATCCAGTTGCTTTCCTAGATTCCAAAAAGTAGTTGAAAACCCATGACTAGAGCTCAGAATACCTACCTTCTAATCCAGAGTTTTTGCTTATGCCATGTCACCTTGTAAAGAGTAAATTATCATTAAAAAACTTAATATAATTTATAAAATCGTGAATTAAAACCAAATATCTATAATTATCTGAGGGTATTTGTGGCAGCCATCATACTGTGGCTTTATCCATGCAGTATTTCACATAATCCTTATGGCAGAATTATATGAGCTGCTTATGTCTGTTTTTTTCCTCCCTCTAGGCACACAGAGTCTACATTTCCTAGCCCCCTTGGAATTAGGCAGAGCCATGTGATGCATTCTTGCCGATAGGTTGTAAACATAAGTAACATGTGCCACATCAGACTAGAGCATAGAAAAAGGCTGAGCGATCTGCACAAGTGTGTTTCATGTGGCAAACCTGAAAGATGGTGGAGCCCCCATTCATCCCCATATACCTGAACAACTAATGTGAAACACACAACATGAACAAGAAACGCACATTGTTAAATCAGATCACTGATTTAGGTGTTGTTTATCACCAACTTGAATCTAGCTTACACTGTCTAATATGATTTTTGGCTAATATGAGCTGGGTTTTGTTATCCCGTTTTGAGAGCTAAGGAAACTGAAGATCAGAGTTCATGAGGGTTTCAAGTTCTCAAAGAAATATAATATGAATACAAACAAAATAGATACAAAGTCAAAATGTGGGTGGAAAACTGCCGTCAGCTATTATTTCAATAAGTAATCTTCAGTTCTGCCTTGTGTCCCTTATCTTGTTCAACACAAAAGTCTTCTGTAAATAAATCCAAGTACAATCTGGTGCTTAGTATTTTTACTCAAATTCATTCCACTTAGAATGTCCAGAAACTCCTTTTTCTCACTATTCCAGCATATATTGAAAATCTGACGAGCTTTCATAGTATTATAATATTCTATTCGTATTCTGGGAAATACGAAGTGCTTGCCATCATACTCTAATCCAGCATCTACCAATTTCTAGTGTGGCATCTACCAAAACTACAATCCTGTCAGACGCTTGAGCATTATCACTTTCCATGCTTGTCTTTACAGAGTTCACACTGTGTCTTTGGTGTTCTCTTATCAGGACCATAAAATAATTTAAGGATCTAAGACTTTGTTCAGTCTCACTTCTTTCTATGTCCCTTCTGAAGAAATGGGAATACTATGTTCCTATAGTTTTTATTGCCCATAGAGACTCCTTGAGGCTGCTTCCTACCTTCTCTGTCGGTGAAAGCTCATGGAGAAAACCATTAGTTTACTGACACAATGCCTTGGAAATGCCAAGATCACCTATATAGCTGATAGCACTAGGAGTTCAAGATGAAAGGTGGACTGTAAATATAATGTTATCAATTCTCAGAACTTCAAACTTTTCTTAGGATTCATAATTAGAGCAACGTGTGTTCAAGGACTAGTGACTACTTTCCACTTTTCAGGCTCTAAATTTCTTCTTCTCTAGTAAGAAGAAGTAAGAGATTACTTTTTCAGTCCAGTTGCTGAAAAATTTGACAAATCTAGAGCAGGAAAGCTGGCTTGTATATACTTAAGCACTTATTTCCAATCCCTGATTTTTGGGATGATTTTGAATTTATTGTGATTCTCAAAATTAAGACTTTTTAAAGAAAAACAACACATATTTTTCTCTGTAGAGATTCATGCAGGTCGATTATAAAAAACTTAAAAGCTGAGAGCAACTGAAATACACAGTTTGATAAACCTGCCACACAAAAGTTAATGGAATATATAATTACATGCTTTAAAATACTATGTCCAGAAAAAGGAAAATTATGCTTTCTTCTTTCTGTTTAGTTCAGATTGTACCTGGAGTAATTATTTGTCAATGAGAATGACACTGTAAGATTGTTAAAGTATTAGAAATCATCCAGTGGATGTGGATATTGATAGAAAGGAATCCTGGCAATTATAACCTCCTAAACAATGAGAAACAGCATAGATATATAACTTTTAGAGAGTATGTTTATGTAGTAACTGTTTAAAATAATCTGAAATTTAATGAATTATATTATATTATAAAATTATTTGTTTTATTTGTGCCTTGCATGCATCAGTAGTTCATTTAGTTATATTTTAGTTTATGAAGCTACATTTTTCATGTTGTTAGACGATTTGTATACAGTTTTAGGCTATTTTGAATAAAGTTGCTATAATCATTCTCTTATAAGTCATTTTTTAGACATATGTTTACACTTCAGTTTGGTAAATATCTTGGACAGGAATTTCTGGGTCATAGATTAGGTTTCCATTTAACTTTATAAGAACCTCCTAAAACTTTTTAAAAATAGTAATAGAATTTTACATACTTCATGAGCAATATATGAGAGCTCCTGTTGTTCCACACTCTTTAATTTATTTTAGGTTTTTATTTTTAATTTTACGATTGTGATTGTAGTGAGTGTAAAGTGGTGTCTCATGATAGTTTACCCTGAATTTTCTTGATGAATATTTGGTGAGTATCTTGGTGAATATTTGCATGTGCTTGTTTACTATTTATATATCATCTTGTAAAGTTTCAGTACAATTCCCGGTTATTAATTTATATCATATTATTTATCTGTATGAATTCTTTATATTCTTGGCACAATTCCTTTTTTAAATGTATATATAATAATGTCTCTAAGTCTGATCTTTTTTTTTTTTTTTTTTTAATTGGGGGAAAACTACAAAGCATTTACAGTACAATGTTTACAGTCACAATTTGTAGTGAACTGATTTCCCAAAATATATTACCACTCAAGTTGACTTATCTTGTTACATTCAAAAATCTACT
>CAUYMX010123836.1:0-22471 GCA_963573855.1 Lepilemur septentrionalis | reverse complement strand
ATAGGATGTTAATTTGTGATCTCACTGTCTCTTTGATGCAGGCATTTAAGCCTGTGAATTTCCCCCTGAGGAATGCTTTTGCTGTGTTCCAAAGATATCCATAGTCTTGTGTCCCTTTTGTAATTTAGTTCAAAGAATTTTTTGATTTCCATCTTAATGTCATTCTTGACTCAGTAATTATTCAGCAGGAGGTTGTTTAATTTTCATGACTTTGTGTTTGTGTAGGTTTAAGTGTTTCTCTCTCTCTCTTTTTTTTTGAATGTGTCTCTTTTAATTGATTTTTAATTTTATTCAGCTGAGGTCTGAGAAGATACGTGGTATGATTTTGATTTTTTAAAATTTATTGAGACCTGTTTTGTGGCCTAAGATATGATCAATCTTGGAGAATGTCCCATGTGTTGCTGAGAAGAATGTGTATTCTGTAGGTTTTGGGTAGAATGTTCTGTCGATGTCTGTTAGGTCCATTTGGTTTAAGTCCATTGTTTCTTTCTTTATTTTTTGCTTTGATGATTTGTCAAGCTCTGACAGTGGGGTGTTGAGGTCCCCAACAATTATGATGGTGCTGTTTATTTCTTTGCTTATCTCTAGGATAATTTGCTTTATGTACCTGGGAGCTCCTGTGTTGGATGTATATATATTTAGTATTCTTATGTCTTCCTGTTGTATTGATCCCTTTACCATTATATAATGATCCTCTTTGTCTTTCTTTACCTTTGTTGGCTTAAAGTCAATTTTATCTGATAATGTGAATAGCTATTCCTCCTCTCTTTTGATTTCCATTTGCATGGAATATTTTTTTCCACCCTTTCTCATTGAGTCTATGTGAATCCTGTGATATAGATGTGTTTCCTGCAGACAGCAAATACTTTGGTTGTGTGTTCTCATCTGTTCAACCAGCCTATGTCTTTTGAGAGGTACATTCAGTCCACTAACATTGATTGATAGCATTGATATTTGGGATGTTGGTCTGTTCAGCCTGTTAGGTGGTCCCTTATTGCTTTGTTTTACTTCTTGTTCTATTGTTTTATAGGAGTTTGAGGGAGTTTTTTTAGGTGAATTTATACTGGTGGATATCTGTTGTGCTGATTTGTATATAGTGCTGTCTTGAGTATTTGTGCAGGGCTGCTCTGGTCCTGGCAAATTCCCTCAGTGTTTGCTTGTCTGGAAAAGACTTAATTTCTCCATTGATTGTGAAACTTAGCTTTGAAGGATACAAAATTCTAGGCTGGTCGTTGTTCTATTTAAGTCAATTAATGATGGGGCCCCAATCCCTTCTGGCTTGTAAGGTTTCTGCTGAGAAGTCTGCAGTTAGTCGGATGGGTTTTCCTTTGTAAGTTATTTGGTTCTTTCATCTTGCTGCTTGCAGAATTTTCTTTCTTTTTTGACTTTGGCCAAATTGATTACTATGTGTCTTGGAAATTATCTGTTTTCTATGAATCTTCCTGGTGTTTGATGTCCATCTTGTATCTGGATGTCTGAATTTCTGGCAATACCAGGGAAGCTTTACTCAATAATTTCCTCAAATATATTTTCCATGCTTTTAGTTCTTCATTCTTCTCCCTCAGTGATACCTACAATTCAAATGTTAGTTCTTTTCACATAGTCCCATATCTTTCTCAGTGATTGCTCAGACTTTTTAATACTCTTCTCTGCCTCTCTGAATTGCCAAAATGACAAAAATGGAATTCAGAATATGGGTGTCAAATAAGATGAATGGAATTGAATAGAAAGTTGAAAACCATCAAAAAGAAGCCAAAAAATATTTCATGATATCAATGAAAAAAATGAAAAAGTCACTAGAGAACTAGACAACATGAGAAAGAGTATAATAAGACTTAATGAAATGAAAGAGTAATTTAGAGACTTTAAAATGCAACAGAAAGCTTTAACAACTGGCTAAACCAAGGAGAAGAAAGAATCTTAGGGCTTGATAGTTTCTTTTAAAATTAAACATGCAATTACCACGTGACCCAGCAAACGTACTCTTAGGGATTTATCTCAATGAAATGAAAATTTGTTTTGACACAAAACCCTATACACAACTGTTCGCAACAGCTTTATTTGTAATAGCCTAAAACATGAAACAACACAAATGTCCTTCAACAAGTGAACAGTTAAACAAAATGTGGAACACTATTTATCAATAAAAAGGAACAAAATATTGTTAGACACAACAATATGGATCAATCTCAGGGGAATTATGCTGAATTTAAAAAGCTAATCCCAAATGGTCACATATTATATGGTTCCATTTATACCACAATCTTGAAAAGACAAAATTATAAAAATGGAGAATAGATTAGTGGTTACCAGGGGTTACTAAAGAGGTGGGGGTGGGAAGGATGTGGATATGGTTATAACGGAGTAACAGGAGGGATCCTTGCAGTAATCAAACTGTTTTGTACCTTGACTGTGACTGCATCAATGTCAATATTCTGTTGTGATATTGTAATACACTTTTGCAAGATGTTACCTTCAGGAGAAATGGTGCAAAAGGTACACAAGATCTCTCTTTATTATTTGTACAGCTGCATGTAAATCTATAATTTTCTCAAAATAAAAATCTGATGATAAAAATATACGAAGCTTAAAAAAAATACTGATGTCTGTATCCCATAACATATTCTCCCTTTCAGACTCTGATATAGTTAATTGGAGGTAGGTACTATAAAACCCTATTTTTTTAAAGTTTTTCATGGGATTCTAATGTGTGGTGAGGGTTGAGAACCACTGGTCTGAATTTTAAATTGGTTCAGGAAACATGACTGGAGAGGTAGCTGCATCCAGTCATAAGTTTATGTTCTTTCTGCCTCCAGTTGTGTCACTTGACCTTGATAAGCTTTCCACATGCATGGACTGTGGCTGTGAGCACTGGGAGAGCACCTTGCTCTGTGCAGAGGTGCTTACTATTTTTGAAGCTGCTGTTGTTAAACAGGGTGATGCTGCTGGTAGTGGTGGTGGGTATGGTGGTAACAATGAAATCATTGATCCAACTCCATTCCTATTCCATTCCTCATGTTTAGCTGAAGAATGAAATTTTATCTGAAGAATAATAACATTTCCATGACTATTTTCATACTGGATCTGTAGGGAATCCAAGAACAGGATTAAGATAGATACACACGCTGCCTTCTCTTCTTGCATAAATCACAGCTACTACTGGCTTATCCATTCTGAACATATGTTTGGTAACAGTTATGAGTTGAGCATATGTTGTTTTAGGAGATTATTTAAATCTTACTCTAAATCCAAAGGAATCTTGTCTGAATATAAAAAGGCCTACAAAGCACTCTGAGCAAACCGAAGTGGTGTCATGAATTCTAGCCTATTTTTTCTCCGTTACATTGAAGCATGTGTAGGTTTTCTGAATGTAATGTTTGTCATCTTCGTTGGTCCAGCGCTCTTATGAGAAGGTATTTTACTGACATGGCTGGCGATTACTTTTAATTGTTAGTAATTAAAATTAATTAGAATATTAGTTTCATTATAATAAAAATTAATGGCTGTTAGGAATAGATAAAGGTGTTCTAGAAGTACTGGCTGGGCCCAGGAATCATACAACAGTCATTTTTTTGAGTGCCTGCCATGGGTCAGGCATTCTGCTAGGCACAGGGTTGCAAAGATACCTGCAGCCTACTAGGATGCTATGGAGTTCTCATAATTTGGGGACAAATATATCTTTATAAAAACAAATATTATCCCCAGCCATAATACATGTTTTCTAGCATGATGCATTGACTGGTTTTAGCTTGTTTTTAAAAGTTACAGCTTGTTCTATCTTTTCTTTTCCGTCTTATCATTTAAACCCAAAGAATATACTCCATGCTGGCTTGTGCACTCCTCCATCTCCAAAACCGCTACCAGTGCTAGCCATGTATGCACCAAGCAGTGCCTGCTTCACATTCCCCCTCCCACCTGCAGACACCATCCCCATCTGCGCACTCCCTTCCCACCACGAACAGTGGAAGAGACCTTTCATCTCCTGTCTGCAGCTCATTCTATCATGTGAATTTACCCCATCCTGTCCTGTTTGCTCTGTGATCTTGCTTCATCAATTTTATCCTCTCTGTCTTTTATAACTTCAACCTTTCCTACCCTTCTTTGAAAAAAACATACTCAACTCTCTTTTTCTAAATAGAATGTTTGGACCTCTGTAATGCTCCCTCTAGCTATTGACTTATTTCTCTTCTTTGGACCTTCTCATCAAAATTTCATGAAAGAACTTGTCTTAAACTCACTCTCCTTACTTCCTAAACCCTTGTTCACTTCTCTATCCATTGCAATCTGGCTTCTACCTCCCTGAATTTGCTGCTTCTGTCCACACAGATACTTCTGCTTAGCGAGCAATTTCTTTTGAGGCATCTGCCATGAAACTTTCTCTCAGCTTCCCGGTGAGGTTGGGTGGCCCTTTCTGATTTCCCTGGGCATATCTTTTTCAGGATTCTTACAACTCTTTAGTCCTTGCATTAAACTCTTAAGACTTTTGAATGCAACTTTATAGGTCTGACCCGTACTCTAGTGTCTCACGGGGTAGACGTTCAGTAAATGTTTGTTTAATGAATGAATCAATTAAGGAGGGAATGAATAGTAGATTCCCAAATCTGTACCTACAGCCCAGTTCTTTTTCATGTGTTCTTAAAATATGCAACCAAGCACGTAACAAATATCTGGATGTTTTTAGCAGAATTTCAATCTCAGTATAGCTAATACTGAATTTATCTTCTTCTTCTGGAAACTGATTTGAGTTCTGAATCTTTTTAAATAACACCATTATCATTGGACAAGAAAAAGATTAGAGTCTTCTTAGACTCTTTCCTTTCCCTCATCCACTTACCTGAATCATTCACTAAGTCACCCCAGCTTATCCTTCTAAATAGATTTCAAAGTCATCCTCTCTCTTCTATTCTCACTGCTATTGCCTTAGCTTAAAGATACATCATCTCACACCTGAGCAATTTTAACAGCCTCCTCACAGGTCACTCAGCAGCCATTATCTTCCCCTCTAATTCATAAGCCACACCTTCTTGTCAATTCTCATTTTAAAATTCAAACTTGAGTCATCTATTCCATAAATATTTATTGGGCACTTACAAAATCCCATGTACTTTCTAAGGCACTAAGGATACAGTAGCAACCAGAACAGATAAATCCTTTGCCCTTGTGGGGGCAAAGTTCACCCCCTTCTGAGATATGATCATGTTTCTTCCCTAAGCATCGCCTCTCACCAGCCCCCTGTTACCTGTGTGGGAAAATAAAATAAAGGAATCTTAAAATGATACACAAGGTCCTTCACCATCCAGCCGGGTAGCTCTCAATTTATTGTGTGCATTTGAGTCACTTGGGTTCTTGGCTGAAATGTGTCTTTGTGGTTTCTTTCTTAAGAGATTCTGGTTGTGTGGGTTAGGCGTGGAGCCCCTGCATTTTTAATGAGACTCCCAAGTGATCCTAATACAGGTAGTTCATGAGCCATTCTTTGAAAAACACTTTCCTATTTTTTGCTTATGTCTCCTGCCTCACCTCCTGCCCCTTCTCTCAATTCATCTTATGTTTTAATAGTATCAGACTACTTTCTGCACTGCAGTGTGATATTTCTTACCTCCCTGCATTCAGCTATGCTGATTGTATTAGGCTAATTAACAACAGCTGCTCTAAAAAACAACAACAAAATCACAGTGACTTAAGATGATGGAATTTATTTCTCACTGTCCAATGTAGCTATTCCTGAAGACCTTTTCTAGGTGTTTCTCTTTGAAGTGGTTGCTCTGGGATCTAGGCTCCTTCTGTCTTGTCATGCCAGTGTCTGGCCTCCAAATGCCCATATAATGGGAAAAGAATGTGGGAAGGAAGGCACACTGAATGCTTAAAACTATCCCAGACCAGAAGGGACACACATCACTTCTGCACACATTCTGTTGGCCAGAACTGGACATGTGGTCCCACTTAGATGCAAGGGGGCTGGGAAGCTTCCTCTTAGCCCAAATTCAAGCCACAAACTTGTGGCAATCAGAAGGATATTCTTACCACCATCTGTCCCTCTGGTCACTAAATATCCATATTCCCACCCCCACCCCCATGCCCTCACACAGCACAGTTCATTCCCTTCCCCATAGGGGCCGACCCCAAGTCCTGTCTGTCATTATACCTGGCTCAAAGCCCATGATTTCTGAGTGGTATGTGGTCCTCTCCATCAGTTTCAAATGCAGCCTCTCTTGGCTCAGCAACTTATAAACCAAGAGGATAGAACATCCTTCCCACACCCACATCCAATGTGTGGTGATAGAGCAGAGACAGGGTAACCTCGGGACAGATTCCCGTTTGGGAAAAGGAAGGATTCTAGACACAGCACAGTGACTGGTCCATGGCAGCTGTGGAACAGCAAGCATTTTGAAGGCCCCTACCCCCACAGTGAGTGAATTTCCTTGTTGAGGCCCTGATATCACTCTCCAGGGGATGCTCCCATTCATTATTCTCCTTTGCCCCTGGCTCTATCCCCTAGGAGTTTTCTTCTTCTTCCTTTTGCATTTCTTCTTCCTTCTTCCTTGGCGACAGCTGTAGTTGGTGGGGCGCGTGCCCTCCTGGGGGCCTGCACAGCATTTACAACTTTCTTCCTGCTGTGCAAACTGGAGGGCCCAGGGGTTATTGGTATCATTGGAATAGCCAAAGCTTTTTTTTTCTTTTTAGCAATAAAGTTTCTCAAAACTTGATAGTCTTCTGATCAATTTGCTTCTCGTCAATTCCGGGTGCCTGTAAGCACACTCAAGAATTACTAGACAGAACATTCAACACTGATTTATTTGGTCTCATCTTCTCCTCCACACTGCTTTCTATTTCAACCTAATGCTGACCACAGTAAGGCTGTCTGAAACCATGGCTAGAAAGGTGTAACCTTAATATAAACTTTGCATTGAGTCTCTTTAATCAATTGGAAGAGGCTTTAAATGGTTGTCACTCAGAAGTCTTTTTATGTTTTAAATTCTCATTTCTTAGGGTTTGGAGTCTTAAAGCTGTGAGCTTTACAAACATGCAGAGTCTCATGTATTTGTTCCCTCTCTGTCTTCTCATTTTTGCTTGCAAATCAGCCAATACTTTCCTAATCAACCAACACATATCACTAATCCTCTGTTTTTCAACCTCTTCTCTTAGAGCTGTAGACTGAGTAGGCAGGTCTGCCTCCCAAGTCACCATATGAAAAAGTTTGACCAGGCGTTTTGTTTCTACATAACATAGACTGCCCTCTTTCCAACCTCTGATAACAATTTTCTTGCCACCCAAGAGCCAAGCCAATGTCACATTGCTCCATTTTACTCTTTAATAAATGCATAACTCCAGTTGCCCTAGTACTTTCCAGCTTGTAGGTGCCAATGGCATCCCATTAATAACATTAACTCTAATGCCACCAGATCATGCTCGAAATCCTGCATGAAGAATCTTTAGAGCTCTTAAATGGTCTTACTTATACTTCAGGAGTTACAATGAGTTGCCAAGCAGGTTTACTTGCACTAGACTGCTTTTGCTCTTCTGTCAATATCTTCTGGGCACTGCATGTTAGCCCAGCTTTCTACTGTTTCCTGCTAGACACCTGCTGGGCATTTCCATGTCCACTGGGCACCTGCTGTCTCCTGCTGAACATCTCAGTTTCTACTAGTGCCCTTCTAACTTGTTCTTCCATAATGAATTAAATTTCTTAGTGCCAAAGGGGAGCTGTGTTTTATACTGATTACTCTCCTATATTTGGTGTCCCTATTTGGTGTCATTCATAGAGCTTAGGCACCATGCTTCAAAACTCATATGCTTTGCTCCTGCACCCTACTTGGGCATCACTCTCTGTTCTCAGAGCTCAGAGGTCAGAACACACTATCAGGCCCAGCCTTGGCCCAGAAGCTACCTCATACACATGCTGGCTTTCTCTAGGCACAGCCACAAAATGTTCTCCTTGCCGATCCTCTTCTCTTGGGCCAATCAACTTACTCAACTGACCTCTTGGGATCCCTGGGCTGTCACCCTTTCACATTTTTAAATCTTAGCCTAGATTTCTCTATGCCTTCTCCTATAAATACATTGTGTCATATGGAGGAATAAATGTTCTCTCTTCCTAGAGTATCCCTCCTCCCTTGTTTAGCCAGAGAATTCCTGCTCATTCTTCGAAACCCTAGTTCAAGGATGGCCTTCTTGTTGAACCATCTGAACCATCTCTAACTCTCACCAGAGATTCTCACTCTCTGCTCTGTGCTAACTCAATTTGTAGCTTTTTAAACTGAAGAGTGAATATTAGCTTACTTGTCTGTCTCCTCTATGTTGTAGTGAGATACTTAAGTGTATTCTGGATCGGCATTTGGTCAATGTTAATTGAGTTTAATTGCACTAAATTTCCTTTTTTTAAAACACATTTCATCTTCACAGGTGGTGCAGCCTTTTCCAATCTGGTCTCCCTCTGTGTCATATACATGTGGATTAACTGTCCGCCTCCTGCCAGTTCTTGAAGGGTTGTGAAGTGAATGGAACCCCACGAGGCACTATGTGACTCTAAGAGTCACGGACCACAAAAAGATGTGCTTCCCGGACCCCCGTCCTCCGTGATCTGAATGGTGGACTATCCTTGATGTAGTAACGTTTTATCTGCTCCTGGTATTTCAAAAGTTCTGAGGTGATCAGCTTACAGAGCTGCATGTGGCATGAAACAACACTTTGTCTTACGGCGTTATTCGAGTTGTGACACAGCCTTCTTGACCTAATTCATGAGAAAACATGATACCATTTTGATCTGAAAACTGCTATAGAAAGTAATTGTCCTCTGAAACACATCTCAGACAATACGGGTACCAACTTAATTTTTCTCCTTCACCACTGTTATTTATGAGGCAGAGGCAAGGAGAAGAGAGATGTTTTTAGATGAAAGGTGAAATATTCTACTCTAGAGTATGTTTTATGAGGAAGGAAAAGAGATATATAATTTCTGACTCTGGGCTTGCATAGGCTCCAAATATCTTTTTAAGTTACCATCTCAACACATTATTTAAGGCTCTGTTCTCTGGGATTTTGAAGTCTTAGTTTATTTTTTGGTGTAGAGTCATATCACTCACAGGGTAAATTCTCCCCTAACAATTGCCAAGCCAAGGGCATTGTTTTTCCTTGTAATTTTCAAGGTTAAAGGGTTCCATTTACTCAGAATATATTTAATGAATATATCATGATAAATATGCTCTTAATGATATTTGGTTTATCATGTGTTACTTTCCACTAATTTAACGACAGTGTCTTCCTCTGCTGTGGTTTGGATTTTGGAGTTAGGATCATGAGTGAAATGGGGGATTTAAGCACAGGCCTGAGGCCTTACATGGGAGAAACATCTTCAGGGAATTCTCCCAATAAAACGATTCTAGCACTGAATGCTCATAGACTCCCTGCCCCTAACCCCGCATTGCACCGATGAGGTGACTGCTGTAGGTCTAGAGGCAGAAGCAAGAGTTTTTCAGGCATCCGAGATGATCTGTGGCTGAGAAGTTTCCTTTCTTGCTGTCTCTCTTCCTAAATGAGGTTAGACCTAAACTGACCATGAAAGGAGCAGAAGGCAAGAGCCGGCACATGCTGGGAAGGATGCACCATGGAAGACAAAGGCAGAAGGGTGGGCCAGAGAGCATTTTGAACAGGCTGGTGAGCAAAGAATGAAGAGAAGTCATGGTGCATGGGGAAGAAAGAGAAGGAAGTTGGGAGTAGCATAAATGATATAAGAGGGCTTCAGATGACAAGGCCACGTGTTCTGTGGAACCCCTCTGGGGGATGTCAACTGTTGGGCTTGGTCCTGAAATCTCAAGAGGGGTCCTGTAAGAGACACAGCCAAACTCCATTCTCAAGGTGGCACAGGTGCCAGGCATGGCCTTAATGCCTCCCCTTAACTTGAACACTCAGACCCCAAACTATGGGAGGACATCACTCAAAGCAGGAAGAAGGCAATGACCCTTTCAATACCCAGAGTGCCAACCACAGGGGTGATTGGGGCTGCTTCAGAGCAGAAGTATTAAGACTTTATTCCCTTTAGGCCAAGATTTCTCAGCTCAGCACTATTGGCATTTTGGGTTATGCATCATATAATGGCAGGTTCAGCAACATGCCTGGCCTCTAACTACTCTATGCCCCCAGCAATGGCCCCATCCTCAGCTATGACAACCAAAACCATCTCCAGACATTTCCAAATGTCCCTGAGGGGCAAAAGTGCCCCCAGTTGACAACCACTGCTCGAGGCCAACGTGGAGGCAAAAACCACCATCCCTAAGCCCTTGATTCACTCAGAACATTCTAGAATCTGACTCTGGTGTCTTCATCTGTTTTTCTGGATCTCTGTCTCTCCAAACAACAGAGCTCACCTAAATGATAACTCTCATACAACATGAGGCTATTGCTGCTTGCTGAGTCTGCCACATGGAATCTCATTGACAGGACTTTTTTTTTTCTTTTTTTAGTTGAAAACACTTTGAGCATTATGCATACAGCAGGAGGGTATGGGGTATTTGAGAAGAGCTGGAATAAACAGCTCCACCTGTGTAGTGGAAAGAACACAAATTTTGAGTTCCACAAATTTGTTTTTTCTTTTTTTTTTGAGACAGAGTCTCACTCTGTCACCCAGGCTAGAGTGCCATGGCATCAGCTAGCTCACAGCAACCTCAAACTCCTGGGCTCAAGTGATTCTTCTGCCTCAGCCTCCTGAGTACCTGGGACTACACGCATGTGCCACCATGCCCGGCTAATTTTTTCTGTATATTTTTAGTTGGCCAATTAATTTCTTTCTATCTGTAGTAGAGACGAGGTCTTGCTCTTGCTCAGGCTGGTCTCAAACTCCTGACCTTGAGCTATCCTCCCGCCTCAGCCTCCCAGCATGCTAGGATTACAGGCGTGATCCACCACGCCTGGCCAAGTTCCATGAATTTGATTTTGAATTCTCATTGGTAAATTGTGAATGAAAACAATAATCCTAACTCCATCTCAATGAGATGTTTTGAGGAGGGTGTTAGTGTTAGTGTATGTACAGGGATTTACACATAGCAGACACTCAATGAAAAAACAGCAATGATTAGTGCAGTCATATCACTAAGCAAGAAGATATATTTGGGGTAGTACTTAAGATTAGTAAGAGCCCAGACAGATTGCAGGCATGAGCCAAAGAAGAAAGAAGTATAGTTATATATCTGCTATAGAAAGCCAGGTGTACGTGCCAAGTGAGCTGGGCAGGTATTACACACCAGGGATCTTAGAGAAAGTGGGATTTGAGTTCTTCCTTTGAATCCTTTAAATAAGCATGGGAGAATCTAGAAAGGCACTCTGGGTGCTAAGTGGAATGTCTCCGGTATCTCTGGAGAAGGTAGGAGAGGCCAGCAGTTCTGCATGGCCGGGCCAGAGGGAAGCCAGTACGGGAAGCCTGGGCTGTGCTACTGTCAGGGCTGGGCTTGTGGCAGGCAATTCATGACCCTTGGGGAGTGAGCCTGCCTGGCATAGTGTGACACAGTGAGGCTTGGTTGAAGGATAAAAGCTCAGGCCCATAAAAGACCCAGAACTGAGGAGCCAGGTAGAGGCACTATGGCAATGAGATGTCTATGTACATACAATCATCGTTCAAATTATAGAGGTTTAAAACCCCAGTTTTATCTGACAGCTAAATATTAATAAGGATTAGATGTTTCAATTACTAAAACATTACTGAATTTTAAAACCAGCTTGTCCTTTTTCTCATTTCATCTTAGCCAATATTTTCTTTTATGATATTCATTTTCTTTTTAATGGAAGTGCAGACTTATTGAGAATCTACCGTCTTTAGACCTTTCATTTTATAATGTAGAAAATGTAACCCTATTTCTTTCATAATATATTTTTAAAGAACAATAATGAGCCTTTTGAAATTTTTAAATGACTCTTTAATGGCAGACTTACCTTGAGCTCTAAATTCTTCAGACAATCAATTATTGTTTTATAAAAATGCAGGAATATTTATTATTGCCAATAATAACTCTCCAATCCTCCAATCTGCATGATATAATTTGTTTAAAGCATTACTCATCTTACGTAGGAGGCTGCAAATAAATAAGACAAGAAAGTGCTTTATTAGCGATCGCCTCATTTTGAGACAGTCAGAGTCTTCCGTTTTCCTGAATGTCTTTTTAAGATTGAGGAAGAGCACTGATTCTTGCATGACTGGTAGGAGATGAGACATGAGAGGAGAAACGTTAGAAGTTTACAAGAAAGCTGCTAATGGAAGGGTCTGGTCCTGTTATGGGTTTTGTCCCTTGCTCCACACTGGCTGCGATGGCCATCAGGGGCGGGAGGAAGAAGCAGCGTGTCCACCTGCTCCACCCAGACTGGCCCATGCCCATCCGCATGTGCTGCCCCTTCAGCCTGAGGCTGGCTTGGCTCTTCCACCCCTAAATCTTGCCTCTGCTGGAGTTGAGTAAAGCCCTGGTGCCCACCCTCAGGTATGGCTCTGACAGATGGCATAGAGACACATAGATAAACAGATCAAATAACACAATCATCGGACTGCTGTCATTTGTGAATTCTTTATTTTATTGATTGATTTCCCTAGAAGAGTCCTGCTCTCTAATATAGAGCATTTATCTGAATATCTGAGCTGACAGAGATAATCGTGGACCTCATAAACCAAGAGGAGGCACATTTATACTCCTAAGTATAGCAGATATTTAGCTATTTGTTCTGGTTTATGTTTATTCTTTATGAGCTTATCTTTTCCCTTCGAGGTAAGTTAGAGATCACTCTCCAATATTTATCATCCTCCATGGCTGTTATTATTAATAATCCCCAGTGCGATAACAGCCACCATTCACTGAGCTCCTTCTGTGTGCTAGCACGGTAACAAGACATCCTCCCTCCTCCCCATAATCCCTATAGCAAATCTGCAATGCCAGGATTTTTACTCCCATTTTTCAGATTGGGAAACTGAGACTCCTAGATGTCAGGCAATTTGCTCATCAAGAAAGTAGCTGAATTAGAATTCAAACCTTGGCCTTTAGGATTAAAAATTAATGCCTTTTCAGGTGTTCCTGAGCTAGGGCTTCTGAGACCATCTGCAGAGCTTCAGTAGCTGTGGGAATTGTTAGTGTTTTGTCATGCTAATAATTAAAACATTTGACAAAAAAAAATACCTTTGTTTGGTGCCTACAGGGTAGAAATAGGAATTTTTTTTTGCAGCAAATAAACATTGTGAGGGGTTTAGTTGCTCAAATGAGAACGTATCACACTCTGTTCCTGCATCTTGCCCCCACAACATGTCGCATTTTATGTTCTATGTTGGAGCCTCCGAATCCTTCACTTCTCTGGGAACTTTTCTAGGACACTCTTCATGCCTCACCTGTTGCTAGTGTAAGATGCTTGGTGCAGAGTCAGCGTTCTGTTGAGTGAATGACTCACTGACCGTCGCATTCAGGGGCATCCCCTGTACTGCATCGCCCCCTCGGACCACCCACCTCAGGACCTGGCTCCTGCATCTTCATGGTTAGAAGCTTTTAGAAGATCATTTCACTTTTAAGTCAACTGGTATCATTTGATTTTTAAATGTTTACATTAAATTATATTGATTTATTTTTTAATGGATAATCACGTGGCTACAGTATGAGTCAAAAACTTACAAAAGGTGTGCAGTTAAAAGTAAACCTAGCTTTTTTTATTTCTCATATATCCTGTTTTCACATTTCTCATGTGTCCTTACAGAGACTGTGTATGCAAACATAAGTGTGCATGTGTGTGTTATATATATATATACGTAGAGACAGTTTACCCATTATAAGAATTGTGTGCACAATATGCTATCAAATATGTTAAAAATGTGTACCTATACACTTTTATTCAGGTCATTTCTTATGCCAAAGTACTTGATACATTTACTAAAAGTTACATTGTATTATTTGATACAGTGTCATAAAACTAAGCATAGAATCTTACTTTGCCTGGATTGGATACAAATTCATATGCAATAGAATTACTGAATGGTTTTCCTGGTGATCCCAATGGACTGTTGCAGCTTCCAAATGTAGCTTTGCAGGGTAAGTCCAAACAAGACTATCCCATCATGCTGCTGATACAAAGACATTCAGGTGCCTTCGGCAGTCTCTGATCACTGGTTCATGATTCTGGCATTTTGAATACCTTTACTACTGAAGAGCTAATTTGTCCTTTAGCTTTTTTTTTTTTTTTTTTGAGAGGGAGTCTTGCTCTGTCACCCAGGTTAGGGTGCCATGGCATCAGCCTAGCTCACAGCAACCTCAAACTTCTGGGCTCAAATGATCCTCCTGCCTCAGCCTCCCAAGTAGCTGGGACTACAGGCATGTGCCACCATACCCTGCTAATTTTTTCTATTTTCAGTAGAGACGAGGCCTCACTCTTGCTCAGGCTGGTCTCAGACTCTTGAGCTCAAGCTATCCTCCCTCCTTGGCCTCCCAGAGTGCTAGAATTACAGGCATGAGCCACTGCGCCCAACCTACTGAACCGATTTGTAAGACACAGAAAACTATGGCAGAATGGTCACCTCCTTAGCAAGTTCCACTCTCGCTGAAAGTTTTAATTTCATGAATGAAAAGATAATAAAGAGGTTTTATTTAAGAAGTCCAATTGTAAGCTTTTTTTTTTTTAAAGAAACATATTTCTTATGTTTTATCTTGGCTTACAGTGATGCCCTAAAGTACAGAAATGTTTCTAGCTTGTTTTTACATAGTGGTGGGTCCAAAACATTTTGTTATTGCAATCCTGGAGGCCAAGTTCACTAAGAGAATCACATAAAAGGAAATGCAGCCAAGAGAAAGAGAAAAAAAGTTCATTTTTTTCCTTTTTGTCAGGCTCTCCAACTTCTTAAAAGATCTCTCTAAACACTCCCTCCAGACTGTCCCTAAATGAGTCTGCTTTTGGTGAGAAGACCCTGCCTCTGAACTAGGTCTGGCAGGATCTGCCATCCCCCGCCCACCCTGGGAGAGACCGAGGCTCTGTCTCCGTGGGGCAGTGAAGGTCTACTTCTTGGGGAACTGCCCACACTATCTGCTTGATTATTTTCCTCTTTGTACTCCAGTTGAACCGTTTTTATTTGTAGTCTCTCATTCTATTGTGGGAGGACTAATCTTCTAGTATTATAGAACAGAAAATGGTCCTAGCTCACCAGCCCTTGAGCAATCTGGTAACCCGGGGCAGTGGCAGAGCACAGTGCACTGCCCAGCTGTTCTATTCTGTGTTTCCTCCTTTAGAGGCAGGTAGAGATTTCCAATGAAACCATCCCGAAGAGTCCTTTTCCTTTTTCTCCATGTAAGCAAAGAGAATTTGACAGCTTGGTGCTAGGCAAAGGCCGGAGAAAGCAATTATCTTTGGTCAGAGGGAAAAGAAGGTAGTAACCAACATGACATAGCCAGGTGGAGCTTAAACCAGATTGGACTACGGCTGATGAGTACTGGGCAGGATCTCCAGAGGTTGTGTACAGCAGAATTATTTATTTGTTTGTTTGGCTGGATCAGAAGTCTGTCTGGGTACTCTGTCTGGGGAGGGAGAACTAGGGATAGAGGAAGCACTTGATAAATATTAGTTTTCTTCCTTGCCCTTTCCCTAGATGCCAACTTTCCTCTTGCTACTTCCATTTCTCCTGGAGAACTGCAATCAAGCCATGTGTGTGTAAACATTTCCTTCTAAACCAGGCACTGATTTTGTTCCATGAGAGAAACTGGGTCTATGGAGCTCTATCTAATGAAGGTGATCATTAGATAGATTTTTCAAGGTGATTGAATTACCCTCTGAGAAAGAGGATGCCAAAGGAAATTGAAGAGGCTACTTCTGCAAGGCACAAATGGTCTATTTTTGATGCCCATAAGATGAAGTGTAGCATGGATACAGAGATGGAGTCATCTCACTTTTGCACAGAATGTAGAATATCTCTGGCCTAGTGATAACTCCATGGGTCTGACTCCTCTGGCACCTGGCAACTCACAGCTTTGCGAACATGGAAAGGTAACCCTCCTGGCACAAATGCTGGTAGTTTTTGGTGGATGCCAACAGTTGTACAGCCGTGAGCTTTGTATACTGTTGAAGGGAGTCAGAGTACTTTCATGAACACATGGGGACTTCAGAGGTATGGAGAAGGAGTATTTTGCAAACAGCTCTCTTAACCAAGTGGGAGGAAAAACCAGAGAAATTAGGGCTTTTGTCTTTAGGGTGATTCTATTTGCACATTTTGCTGGATGAGTTGTGGTGAAGTCAGGACAAGCAGTCCATAGCAAATTCTTCAGCTTGTTGCTCCATATCTAGGTGTTACTGAATAAAGACATAAAATTAAACATCTCTGAGATATTATGTACAGAGAGCATGCCCATTGAACGGAAGCAAGAAATAAACATGAAAACTATACTCTTACTCTGATATCTAACATTAATTGAATGAGCATAATATACAACCCTGTTCTAAGCATTTAATATACATTATCTCATTAACCCTCCCAACAACCCAATGAGGTAGTACTGTTATTCTTATTTTACAGATGAGGAAATGGAGATTTAGAGATGGTAAGCAACATAATCGATAATTTGTGGATCTGGAATGTGAAGGCAACTGTGTCTGGCTCCAAAGACACTGCTTTTTTTTTATTTTTTACTTTATTTTTATTTAAATAAAAAATTTTAAATTGATTAAAAATACAGTTACCATATGATCCAGCAATCCCACTTATGGGTATATTTCCAAAAAACCCCTGAAATCAGTATGCCAAAGAGATATCTGCCTTGCCATGTTCATTGCAGCATTATCTGCAATAGCCAGGATATGGAAGCAACCTGTGTCCTTCAACAGATAAATGGATAAATAAAATGTAGTATATATACACAGTGGAATACTACTCAACCTTAAAAAAGAAGGAAATTCTGTCAATTGCAAGAACATGGATAAACCTGGAGGACATTATGCTAAGTAAAATAAGCTAGGCACATGAAGACTGTGCTTTTAAACAACATGCTAAGTTGCTTCCCCTTTTATTAACCTAAAATTGTCGAATTTCCCTAAACTAGATTGGAAAGGAAAGCAGTTGGTTGCACTTTCTCCAGGCAGGGGAGATGCCGGAGGACATTTAACATACTTAACTCTTTCATTGAACTTAATGGATATATAGTATAAAAAGAGAATAACAGTAGATTTTATGAATTAGGGGACTTAACAGGGGGAAGGAAATCTTCTAAAACTGATTTATGTGAATGGCTGTACAACTTGATAAATTTACTAAAAATCATTTAATTGTTCACTTAAAATGGAGTAATGGCATGCAATGTAAATTATACTTCAATAAATTTGTCAAAAAAACTATTAATAAAATAATTTTTGTTACCAAAAAAAAAGAAGTGGAGGTAGTGGGAGATTTATGTTCTCTTTTAAGAAAGGAGAGACATAGCAGAACTGTTATGTATTGAACAGGTATAATAGGTAGGCATTATGTTGGACACTACAAATTGTGAATTACTTCTGTCTTTCAGGGGAATAGGAGTAATGAGCTAGTCTATTTCTACATTTTTTTTCTTTTTGATCTCTAAGTTTTCCACCACTGAATATAAGGCAATGTAAGTGCTAGATCCTGGGCTCTTGGGGAATTTGCAAGTGTGCTGGGATGTCAATTAATAATCCTATAATTCTGTAGACTATATAATTATAATATCATATATGTCATTTACTACCTATATGTATATAGATTTACTATGTTGTATATTATTAAAGTAATGTAATTCTGTTACTCTATAAACTAGTGGAGGAAAATAACAGCGAATGGAATTGTGTACTAGAATTCATGAAGTAAAATTAAAAATGCCATGAAAGTTCACAGATGGGAGAGAACCATAGGGACCAGAGTAAATAGAAAAAGCTCTTAGAGTAGGTAAGACTTGAACTGGACTTTTTCTGAGTAGAAACTTGGGCTCTGGCAGACTAGCTTGCACCAGACCAACCCTCCACCAATAACAACAGAAAACTGGATCTAAAAACCATTGTTTAAAGGCATTGAAGAGCTTTAAAGCAGCAAAGACATCAGGCTCCTGGAGAAAGGATAGGTCAGGGATGCAAGGGTAACACTGGTGCTGCCCATCCCCCAAGATATCAGCCAATTCTACAGTAGCAGCTGAGAGGCCTTTGGTAATCTCATGAGACTAAGGGAATGAAGAAATCCAGCATCTGCCAAGAGAGGAAGGCACTCACAAGTACCTGAGGCTTTTATCTGGGACCCTTAAAGGCTACGTTCTAGGAGTAAGGACAAACTAGAAATAGACCAACCCTCACGGAGACTAAAACTCCATTGAAAACATCTCAATCTCAGATTAGAGGATGATCTGCTCCTGCTCTAATTTCCTGCCACTAAGCAAGAGGAAATCCACTACGGAAGAATATAAAATCATTCAGAGCCTCAAGGTGATGGTGTTTAGTTTAAAAAAAAAATGGGACAAAAACTACACTAGGCAAGCAAAAATACAAAAATTAACCAAAGAGGACAAAAGTCTCTAGAAATCCACACATAGGAAACCTACATATTCTAGTTATCAAATGCATATAGATGTGATTACTATGTTTAAGACATTAACAAAATAGAGAATTTTAGCACAACATGAAAATTATAACAGGGTCAAGTAGAAATTTTAAAATGGAAAAATATCACAGCTAAATTTAAGAACTCAGTAGATGGGTTGCACAGCAAATTAGGCACAATTTAAAGGTTAAAAACAGTAGACTGAAATATAGAAAGAGACAGGAATACAGAAAAGAGCATAAAAGATTTATGGGATATGGTGTAAAGGCCTATTATATTTGTCATTGAAGTCCAGAAGACTAGGAGAGAGAGAGAGAGAATGTGTGAGAAGCAATATTTGAAGAGCCATTGCTAAGATTTTTTTCAACATTTACAAGACATCAAGCTACTAGATCTATGAACCGCTTCAAACCCAAAGCAGGGTAAACACAACATGCCTGTACCTAGGCACATCATACTAAAACAGTTGAAAACTAAACACAGGAGAGGATCTTAAAAGCAGCCAATAGGAAAAAATATTCCCTTCAAACATGTAAGAATATCCTACAGAAACAATGGAAGCCGGAAGACTGTGATTGACAGCTGTAACGTGCTAGAAAAAAAAATCACTGCTAATTTAGAGTTCTATTTTCAATGAAAATATTCTCAGCAAGCAGCCAAAATCAAGCTAATTTCAAACAAACCACAGCAGAGAATTTATCAACAGTAGACCCACACTGAAAGAAATAATGACAAATCTTCAAGTAGAAGGAAAATGATCCCAGATAGGAGGAGCATGGAAATACAGGAAGAAATAAAGAACAGTGGGAAGAGTAAACATCTGAGCAAATCTAAATGCATATGCCCTGTATAAAACAAGTATAATAATATATTGCTGAGTTCAAAGCCAATTTAATCTATGACAATAAAAACCCAAAACCAAGAAGGGTAGATGGAGTCAAAAATGTCCTAAGGTTTTTGAGTTATCTGAGATGTTGCATATCGATTAATTTATATTAAACTTTTTAATAAATTAAAGATTCATGTTGTAATCTCCAGGGTAACAGTTTAAAGAACAGTGAACAGATGAGAAAATTGTTGTTTTACTTTGGATTCACCCAGAAGCAGTCCTTGGGACAAGGGTTTAAATGCAGAAGGTTCATCTGAGAGTTGATTCTGATAAATTCCAGTGGAGGGGGGACGGCAAGACATGGATAGGAGGGAAGCCAGTGAACAGCAAATTATGGCAGCACAATTCACTATTGCTAGGTCGTGGAAACAACCCAAGTGCCTGTCAATTCACGAGTGGATTATTAAAATTTGGTATATGTTTACAATGGAATATTACTCAATTTTAAGAAACGACAGTGAGCTAGCACCTCTTATATCAACCTGGATTCAGCTCGAGCCCATTATTCAAAGTTAGGTGATACAGGACCAGAAGAATGGGCTCCGCACGTATTCACCATCAAATTGGTACTGACTGATTAACACTACGGTGCTCAAATGGTGGTGGTGTTCACCAGGGATTTGGGGCTGGCGGGATAGACCCACAGTTGAGGGATGTGGAGAGCATTGTGATGGGGAGGGGCATGCTTGAAATGTGGTTGGGGATGGGAATTAGGGGACTTAATAGGCGGAAGGAAATCTTCTAAAACTGATCTATGTGAATAGCTGTACAACTTGGTAAGTTTACTGAAAATCATTTAATTGTTCACTTAAAATGGAGTAATGGCATGGAATATAAATTATACTTCAATAAATTTGTCAAAAAAAATCCACAGTCAATGTAACAGTGGCTTTGGCTGAATTTTGAATAATGAGCTGTATGTGAGACTTTTTGGTTGTTGGAGGTTGATACTGTCAATAGTGCAGATTAGTCCTTAATAGCCCTCAGTATAGACTGAATAGTTCTCAAGTACAGACTGAACCATTTAGGTTATTTTACATTAGAGGGAATTCCTAAAACTAGTCTCAGTTTCACATTCCTTCCACTTGAGATGACTAGGTCTTATCCTAAACTTGATTACAGAAAAACATGAGTACAGGTATTTGAACTATACTAGCAGTGATTATTTCCAGCAATAGATAAAAGCCATCTTCTTCTTGTGTTTTGTATCCTAAAACATGCTCTGAGTACCAAAACCTTTTAACCTGAGTTGATAAAATTGGCTTGGATCCATTTTTATTTTATTTTTTGTTTGAAATTATTCTTGAGGCTATCTGTTGTATGATATCCATGTGAGCATTAAAGAATCACAAGAGAGTACAAAGGTGACAGAGGACACAGTACCCTAGTACTGTGGTGGATGAATGGCAAAAATTTGGGAGGCTCCAGTTTGATTATTTCTCTGGGTTCTTCTGGAGGTTGTGAAGCTGTGCTGGATATCTCATTAGAATAGATTTTACTGTGATGTGTCTTTGTTTTTTCCTGCCAATTGGATTGGAAATATCACAAATAAAAGTGTTTCTTATGGTGTTTTCACATATCTTATTCCAGGAAAAAAATATGAAATATATAACTATAAAATACTCCATCTGAAAAATGATCAATCTTCAGGGATATTTGAGTCATTTCAAGATTTAGGTAACAGCCAGTGTCATCTAATTTTTCTGTTAAATCTAAATTACAGTTGGCTCCAGGTGGTTGCCACTGGTTTGTTAAAAAATTATCATCCTAATAGCCTCTCCTGGTTCATGACATCTGGATGCTTTGGTGAATTCTGTAAACTTTTCATAAAGTACCTCTTTGAAATTAAAAAAAAAAAAGCTGATTTGTGTTAGAAGTTAGTTGGAAGGGTGAAAAGCTGTGGCAAAGGAAGTAAAAACATTAAATGTGATCAAACTCCTTAAATTGAAGTTTATAGACTCAAATGGGATTTCCAGGAAACATTGAGAAAATGGTGGGCTCTTCATCAGTGACTGGAGGGCACTCTAGAGGAGAATGACAAAAGTCTTTTTCAATTATTTGGTAATGCTCAGTGGACTGAACAACTACTAAAATAATTGTTAAGATAGTAATGCCTCCTTTTTGTCATTTAAAAATAGAGATACAATTTGCTATATACATATATATATACTTCATTCCCATTTTAAATAAAACAATAAAATATCATTGAATCATGGACTATAAATCTCCCATGGTACTAGAAAGAAAATAAATTTTGCTACTAATATACCTAGTTTGGGAAGTAAGCAGAGCCATTTAACAAAAATGCATATTTTACCTCTTTCTCACATGGTTTTTTTTTTAACAAATTTATTGAAGTATAATTTACATTCCATGCCATTGCTTCATTTTGAGTGGACAACTAAATGATTTTTAGTAAATTTAGCAAGTTGTACAGCTATTCACATAGATCAGTTTTAGAAGACTTCCTTTCCCCTATTAAGTCCCCTAATTCCTATCCCCCACTACATTTCAAGCATGCCCCTCCCCATTACAATGCTCTCCACATCCCTCAACTGTGGGTCTACCTCCCCAATCCCTGAAACCCTGGTGGACACCACCACCATTTGAGCACCGTAGTGTTAATCAGTCAGTACCAATTTGACAGCAAATACACATGGAGCCCATTCTTCTGGTCTTGTTTCACCTAACTTTGAATAATGGGCTCGAGCTGAATCCAGGATAATATAAGCGGTGCTAGTTCACTGTTTCTTAAAATTGAGTAGTATTCCATTGTAAACATATAACAAATTTTAATAATCCACTTATGAATTGACGGGCACTGGGTTGTTTCCACGACCTAGCAATAGTGAATTGTGCTACCGTAAACATTCAGGTGCAGATGTCTTTATTACAGAATGCCTTATGTTCTTTCAGGTAGATGCCTAATAATGCTATTGCTGGATCGAATGGTATTTCTATTTTTAGTTCTTTGAGAAATCTCCAAATTCTTTTCCACAGAGGTTGCACTAATTTACAGTCCCACCAGCAGTGTAAGAGTGTTCCTGTCCACAACC
>CAUYMX010123834.1:0-10720 GCA_963573855.1 Lepilemur septentrionalis | reverse complement strand
GTCCTCCTACTTGACGCAGAAGGATATCACAGCCTTACCTAATGATGTCTGTTTCTGGGGTGGCAGGCAGGAAAGCAGGTTTCTAAAGATATGGTTGACCACATCTGAGGGATGTGGTGAGCACTGTGGAGGGGAGGGACACGCTTGAAATGTAACTGGGGAAGGGTATTAGGAGTCTCAATAGGGGGAAGGAAATCTTCTAAAACTGATTTATGGGAATAGCTGTACAACTCGGTAAATTCACTAATAATCATTTAATTGTACACTTAAAATGGAGTAATGGCATGGTATGTAAATTATACTTCAATAAAGTTGTCTGAAAAAAAAAGATACGGTTGAATTAGGGAATAAGGTAAGTTACTGGTTGTCGAATAGTAACGAAGAGATGTTTCTGCAGAGACTGAGCCATCTGGGGAGAGAGAACATGAACAAACTGAAGGAGAGCGAGGTCAGAGTTTCTGAGCAGATCTGCAGCCTCCAAAGAGTCACTGCGGAGCTCGAGAAGAAGTGTGGGGAACCAGCCTTAGCAGTTCTCAAGGTAAGATTCTGGGGGAAAAAACGTTCATTACGGTATCTGAGAAAAGAGAAGAGGACAGTGCTCATCAGGGTACCTTCCAGAACACAATCTCCAGTGACCTGCAGCCGTATAGGAAGGTCATGTAGCTAGTTTCTAGTTGCACATTATCAGCAATAAGTTTGAAGTGAGATGTGCCTCAATATGTTAAGTAATTGATAGGTTAGTTAAGTTATAATACACCCATGCAATGGGATATTGTGCGACCATAGAGTAGAAAACAGCTCTATAGTTACTGAAATAGTATTTTCAAGGTAGCTTATTAAGTGAAAAAAGAAAGACACAGAACTTACTGCTTTTTGTTTGGATTTTAGACAGTAAGTATTACATACACATGTATACATTTGTGCTTGTTGATTTTGGCAAAAGGTTACTGCAAATCACGTGCATTGTACTCCTCAGTCACCTTTGGAAACAAGGGTGAGAGTTATTTGTATGGTATCTGCTATGTTCTGAATGTTTGTGCCCTTTTAAAATACATATGTCGAAATCCTCACCTTCAAGGTGATGGTAGTAGGACATGAGGCTTTGGGGAGGTGACTGGGCGCTGGGGGCAGAGCCCTCACGAATGGGATCAGTGTCCTTGTATTAATAAAAGAGGCCGAGAAAGATCCCTCACCCCTTGGGCCATGTGAGATTAGTGAGCAAAGGCTCCCCAATGGGGATCAAGCCCCCACCAGACATCTAATCTGCCAGCACCTTGATCTTGAAATTCCCAGCATCTGAAACTGTGAGAAGCAAACTTCTGTCGTGAGTAAGCTACCCAGTCTATCTATGGTGTAATATGTTGTTATAGCAGCCTGAATAGACTGAATATTGTATACTTTAAATTTTGTGCAGTAATATTAATACATTGCCTTTTCAGAAGGTAAGATACTATTTGTGTAAGATTCTGTCCATATCCCTCTGCCAGGTCCATAGGTGCAAAGTGAGCGCATTTGGAAAACCCCTGTGAGCAAACCTTAGGAAACAGTTCAGTTCCAGCGCCAAGCCCAGCTTCAGACAGTGCAGGCAGGTGTGGCCCTGGTAAGCTCGGTTCCTGACTGGACTCTCACTGCCCTCCCAGCCTAGCAAGTCACCTCTAGCATAGACAGCAAATAGATGGGTGTCATTCGAAGAATGAATGTTCTAATAAGATGGCTGAGCTGAGGTATAGAAGCTATTTCCCTTGGGAATGTAATAAAATGGTTTCAAGTGTTTTTCTGACTTTTCCTACTCCACGTTAAAATTGGATGTCTGAAAATTAGTACCACAAGGCTGAAGAAATTATGTGGAAATTGATTTCATTATTGCAAGAAACGCTATTTTCATGGGCACAGCTCACAAAAGACTTAGGTCAAATACCCAGTAGTAACCTTGTCTCTTTTTGCCCCTCAGAATGCAAGATATTGTTTGGAAAGGTAAGTTTGCGTTTGGAAACCATCGAGTCAGAATCCGAGGCTGATGGGTTAAGCACATCAGATGCTGGGGTTGGGTTGGGAGGTCGTGTGTACTGGTAGATTCGTAATGCGATCCGTACACCAGATGAAGGGGCCTGCAATCTGTGCAGATGACTGACATTGTCCTTTCTTTATAGGGGTGAGTCACTACTGCTTCCATCTCTAAAGCCTGCTCACATCACAGACCTGAGTTTATGCCAAACACTAGGAATGAGCCCAATACTAAGAGCGTTCCACAGTGAGTTGATACATAGTCATGATTACACGGAACGTCAGTTTTTTATTTGAGAATCAAGTTACCATCCCACCCTAAACAAAAGTAAATTCCAGTCTTTTAAAAATTTTAAAAGACTAGAGACCTTAATATGCTACGTACATTAGAAAACTATCAAGACAATAACTATGACCTTACGTTGAAAGCTTTTCCCATACAAATCTTTTTTACCAGTTTCCCAGCCCTGAAATGTAATTGCAGGCAGATTCCACTAAAAAATTTAAAACTTCCAGGGGCAAAAATTCAGTATGTATAAAAAAAGATTTATTTCTTCTGTTCCTATAGTTTTGCCTTTTCTAGAATGTCCTATCAATGGCATTATATATCATGTGGTCTTTTGAGGCTAGCTTCCTCCCCTTAGCACAATGAACCTGAGGGACAGTACATCTGAGTTGTTGGGTGTGTCAGTAATTTGGTATTCCACTGTATAAATATACCATAATTCATTTATCATTTTGCAATTCTATGGATAGGGGTTGTTTCCAGCTTCATGCTGTAAGAACCAGTGTACAGATACTTGTGTGGGCATGGCTTCATAGCTCTTGGCTGACGAGGAGTGGGATTGCCAAACTGGTTTCCCAAACTGCTTGTGCCATTTTACTTTCCCACCAGTAACGTGTGAGAGATTTAGTATTGCCAGCATTTAGGACTGTCACTGTGTTTTATTAGATCCAACCTAATAGACGTGTTAGTGGTATCTCATTTTAATATGCACTTCCAGAATGACTAATGACGTTGAGCATATTTTCATGCGTTCATTTGCCCTCTGTATCTCTACTTTGGTGAAGGACACGTACAAACTTTTCCCCCATTTTTTAAATTGGGTTGTATGTTTTCTTACTGAGTTCTGGAATTTCTTTATATATTCCATTTAGCAGGCATTTGTCAGATATGTGTTTTGCAAATATTTTCTCCCAGTCTGGTTTATATTCTTATTTCTCTAACAGTGTCTTTTGAAGAGTAGAGGTTTTAAATTTTGATGAAGTTCAGTTTATCAATTTTTTATGTTTATGATTTGTGCTTTTCCTGTTCTATTTTTTAAAAAATCTTTTGCCTGCCCTAACAAAGACTCCTTTCTAAAAGTTTTATAGTTTTACATTTTACATTTCTTTGGGATTTTCAACAAAGACAGTGGTGTAATCTGTGAGTGGAGACAGTTTATTACTGCCTTTCCAATCTGTAAGCCTGTTACATATTTTTCTTCCCTTATTGTATGTACTGACTCAGATTTGCAATATGTTAAATAGGAGTGGTGAAAGCAGACACTTTCTTTATTCTCCGTCTTAGAAAAAAAGAAAGCACTAAATCTTTCACTCCAAAGTTTGATGATAGCTCTAAGTTTTCTATACTTGCCCTTCATCAAGTTGAAGAAGACCCCTCTATTCCTAGTTTGCTAAGAATTTTTATCATGAATGAATGTTGAATTAATCAAGTGCTTTTTTTCTCTTGAAATATTCATGTTTTTCTTCTTAATCTGTTAATATGGTGAATTATATTGATATGTTGAACCAGCCATGTATTCCCAGGATAAATTTCTTGATAATGTTTTATCCGTTTACATATTGCTACATTCAATGTGCTAACATTTTGTTAAGAATTTTCGCATTTGTGTTCATGAGGGATATTGGTCTGCAGCTTTCTTTCCTTGTAATCACCCACTGGCACATTTAACTTAATCATTTTGGTTTTGATTTATCCTATAGATATTTTTAAGATTTTATTTTTTTTCAAAGATAGTGAGCAAAGTTACTTTACCATCTGTGCCTAATAATTCTGATATCTAAAGTTCCTTATAGATTTATTTCTGCTGGTTTCACTCAATAGTGGTTTTCTTATTTTTGTGGGTATATGCTTAATTATTTTTAATAGCAAGCTTCCTTTTTTTCTCAGATCATATTTTTAGAAATTCTCTCTGTCCAAGAATGGAGGTGTGCATTTTTCCAGAGAGAATTCTCATTTCTTTCTGCCAGTCTTCTGGAGACACTAAAAGTCTGGGACAACTTGAAATTTAAAAATCAAGACTGTGGCTTTTGAGACCACTCTAATTATGATGTGAATTGGGCTGTGAGTCCTGAGGGTTAAGTTAATTTATCTTACTCAAGTCAAGCAATAGAATTTACAGGACCTGCTCCTGGATCAGATGTTAGGGAAAGTAGGAAACAAAGGACTACTCTAGGTTCGTGGCTTAGATAACTAAGGAGACAAGAGAGCTGTTAGCTGAGACGTGGAGCCTGTGGAGGGATAGGCTTGGAGGTCCATTTTGGATGTTTTCTATTTGAGATTCCTGTGTTTTGTCCAATTGGCATTTGGCAGTGTATTTAAGGAGTGAGTCATAAACATAATAGAAGGTATTTAAAACTTCAGGTAGGTGTAGTTACCTAGGGGGAAAGAATACAAGTAGTAGAAAGAAAAAAGTCCCAAGACCAAGCCTGAAAAATCACAATAGTTAAGAGGTTGAGCAGAGAGAGATAAGAGAAGGGATTAGTCAAAGATAGGAAGAAGGCATATTCATTGAAATATAAGGAAGCACATTAAGTGTTCTTGCTCCCAGCTTGGTTTTCTCGCAGATTCTCATGGGTTTTCTAGTCTCTATTCGTATGTTCCCTTGATTTACTAAATGTCAAGGGCCTACTGTCAGCAGTTTCTAGGCATCTACTTTACACTCTGGGGATGTTTAAGATGCATAGATTGAGTCACAGGAAGAGCCATGAATCACCTGCTCTGGCGGCAGACTCCAACGCCTCTGGTTGCTCCAGGCTTAGAAAAGATCTTTAGGAGACTAGAGTTGGGTCCCAGATGATGTCTGGTTACCAGAACAGTTTTGTAGTCACTGGGATGAAGCTCCTTCTAAACCTCTCCTTACCCCATTAGTCGTTATTTTGTTCTTCCTCCTTAGGTTTTAGATTTTTGTCCCTTTCCTACATCTTAGTGATTTTTTTCCTTTATGATGTCCATGTTGAAGTAAAGCTTAGAATTTCCTTTTCCTGGACGCTCCTAAGTTGCCTCTCCCATGTCTGTGCCTGAAACTTGTGCCTACCCAGCAAGGAGCCCTGCATGTTAGAAATCGTGCCTCTGAACCAGGCGCGGTGGCTCACACCTGTAATCCCTGCACGTTGCGGGGCTGAGGCGGGAGGATCTCTTGAGGCCAGGAGTTTGAGACCTGTCCAGGCTAGATGGTGAGACCTCATCTCTACAAAAAGTTTAAAAATTATCGGGTGTGGTGGTGGGTGCCTGTAGTCCCAGTTACTTGGAAAGCTGAGGCAGGAGAATTGCTTGATCCCAGAAGTTTGAGGCTGTAGTGAGTTACGATCATGCCACTACACTCCAGCCTGGATGACAGAGCGAGACCCAATTTCAGGGAAAAAAAAGAAAAAACTTTTTTTAAGTAAAAAAAAAAGAAATTATGTCTCAGGTATTGGCATTGATGAACCACTGGGCTAACTAAGTTTTTCTCTCCTTGTAGGATTCATAACTTTGGATCCTAGAACAGCTCATCCCTGCCTGGTCCTGTCTGAGGACCTGAGAAGAGTGAGACTTGGAAGTGTCCAGCAGGATGTGCCTGACAGCCCAGGGAGATTTGACTTTGGGGCCACCGTGTTGGGTCTGGAAAGCTTCACCTCCGGGAGGCACTACTGGGAGGTAGATGTGGAGAAGACAACCAAGTGGCAATTGGGCGTATACCAAGACTCGGCAAAGAGAAAGGGCCCCATACCCACAACTTCTGGAGATAAAGTCTTACTCATGGGGTCCCTGATGGGGACTGAGTATACCTTCTGGGTTTTCCCCCCTTTGAAAAGGGTTTCCCTGAGAAAGCAAATGCACAAAGTTGGAGTTTTCCTAGACTACGAATATGGGCACATATCATTCTACAATGTGACAGAGAGAACCCTCATTTATAATTTCTCTCACCTCTTCTTCCAAGGAGCTCTTAGGCCTATATTTTCTCTTTGTATCCCAAATTGAGACTCAAATTCAGTCTCTCTCACCATCTCCCCCCATCACGTTCCTTCTTGTAATGTTACTGTTAGCCCTTAATCTTCCTGTGTGGGAAACCCAAGACCACAGGAGCTCAAAGAGTTAAAAGCAAGACTTTGTGAAATAATAAGCTAATCCAACAAAAGGGTTCTGTAAGTTGGAGCCAGTGTAATACTCCAGAGCCTTTGTGTTCATGTGACTTTCAACACCTGTTTCGTGAAAGAGGTTGCATTTAAGCTGAATCATGAATGATGATAACCGAAAGACCCTACACTAATTAGAACAAAAGCATATGCACCATAGGATTGGGGAATTGCAGAAGAAATATGGCCTGGGGTCCTTAGAAGTAGGTCAGGGACTCTGGACATATTTCTGAAAACATTTGCAGAAACAGGTATAATCAGGAATGAAAGCGGGAGTTTAGATTTTAGTGTACCATCCTAGTGCTCTGAGGATGGAGACGTCCTGTCACTGACAGCAAGTATCCAGACTTAGAAGTATCCAGACTTCTAAGTTCCTAATAGAGAATAATAACTTAATTTCCCTGAATATTTTATCTGGGTAAGGAGGAGGAATTATGGAAAGTGTGAATATTTTAAAATTATTTTCCAAGTATTCTTTTTCTACTTCTCTTTCTGACAAGAAAAATTAGATTTCTTAAAATAAGCTTGAATAGTTCAGTGCTCTGAAACACATAAGTAGTATTGTAATGGTGTCTTATCTTTGCTCTCTTCTATCCTGTGATCCACTAACATGCTTTATCTTATAGCCTTACTCAGGGGTGGTTCTATAATTCTGGGAAGAAGAAAACAAAATATTTATAGAGGGACTTCTATGTGAAAGGTTAATTGAACTTTTCTCTCCCTTAGTATTTTTAACAACCTATAAGTATGTATTGTACTTATTACTTATGTGGGAACTGATACTCTGAGAGCTGATTTAATTTTTCTGAAGTTGTGTAGCTGTTAACTATATAGAAAGCAACAAAGATAAGGAATCAAATCTAGATCATCGTATCAAAAAACAAGCTCTGTCCTGGCTCCTGTTGCATAGGAATCTATTAGGATGAGCATGGCTAGGTAGGACAGTGATCACATTCTATTTGAATTTCCTAAAAACGCAAGCCAGTGTCCACAGAGAGTGAAAGCAGCATATGATTTATGTTCCCTTCTGTAGGAATACTCTGGGTAGGGTGGACTTCTTCAGGATAGGCAGAGGAACAGACAGCAAAGGCAAATGTATGAAAATCGCTCCTGTTGACTCACAGGGGTCCAGGAAATTGTAGAGTCTTATTTATCTATCTTTTGGGGAAAGATTTTTAATTGGCTGGTTAAATTCTCAACATTTGCTTTTAAAATGTGCGGATAAGTTTTTTTTGTTTTTTTGTTTTTTTTGTTTTTGGTAACAACATACACTGGGAAAGAGTCATTGTGCGTCTTCACGCTGACTCACAAGAAGCCTTCGGGGAAAGTGGCCCTGCTCTGAGAAATGGGGGTCGGGTCAGGTAATTGAGTTGGAAGTAAGATAATTATTTGAAACCCTGAGGTTAAGAATTCAGAGCAATGTCTCTCAAACCCCTTCCCAGTTTCCTAAGAAAACAATAGTGATAATTCATTATATGGGGAAATGGGAGACAATTTAGCAATGTGTCTGTATGATTAATGCTTAAAATCCAATGTGTGCACGTCTCCATGGCTAGCTACTGAAAGTTAGAGGCTAAAAAAATACTTTACATCAGACATTTGCATTGCTATACAACCCACAGCAATAATACTTGTTTATAATGACCAAGACCAGTGGCTCTCAAAATTGACTCCACCCTCTATGGGAACATTTGGTACATTTGGAGACACTTTTTGGTTGTCACAGCACCAAGAGGGGTGCTACTGGCACCTATCGAGTAGGGGCCAGGGATGTTGCTACATAGCCTATGATGCACGGCACAGACCCACAAAGAATTATGTGGCTCAAAACACAGTTGTGCTGAGGCTGAGAAACCCTGAGCTAGACCAACAATTATTGCAAAAAGTAAGGATAGCAAACTTTGAAAACTCAAATCATCCTTTCTCCAAAGTTCAGGAATTCCTAATGTACCCATCTACTGAGAACTTTGCAAGTTATTTATTAACTTGTTTATTACCTTAGAATATTGAATTTAAGACAAAGAGGAAATTAACATCATATTGACCTTAACATATAGTTAATAACTTAGTAGATTATTACGTATAGACTTTGATCATAATTCTATACATCTTCATTTTTTTTTATTCATTTGTAATATCCAAAAAACTGTCCAGTTCAACTAATTCCTCATCCTTCAAGAATCCCCATTACAACCTCCCACCAAGGTACTAAACCCTATTAATATCTCTCCCTGATTGCTCCACTTTGAGACACTAATAAAACTGTCAGAGTTGTGTCCTCCTTTCTACAAAAAAACCTTATTTATAGCTTTGATAAACAGTATTTTTAGATAGTCTTTCTAGAAGTCCAACATTTCTCATCTTTTGAAAAACAAACTACAAATTCTTCTTCACTTATTCTTTTCTGTTGCAATAAATCAATTTTTTTTCTACCTTGTATTGCCTCCAAATTCCTTGTAGGCTTTTAGGAAGTCCTAATGTATAGATCAGGGGTTGGCAAATTTTTTCTGTAAAAAACTAGTTAATACTTTAGGCTTCACTGGCTATACCATTTCTCTTAAAACTAACTCTACTGCTGTAGTTCAAAGGCAGCCTTGGACACTACTTAAATGAATGCATGTGCCTGTGTTACTCCAATAAAATTTTATCCACAACAACAAGGGCCAGAGTTTGCCTACCCTGCTATAGATTATTCCTTCCTCTTTTCAGTGTTCAAGCTATTCCTCAATCAGTGCCTTCTAAAAGTGACTTTTAAAAAGCTAACATATCTCCCTTTTATAAGCTTTCTTTCAACCCTGCATCTCCCTCTAGCCACTGCCTAATTTTTCTGCTTCCCATTCACAGAAGAAGAGGGGCCGAAATGTGCTCTGGAGTGTGTGTGGGTTGATGCCGTCCCCTCCTGTGCTCCATCCAAGCTGCCTTCTAGCTCTGTCTTTCTGCCCACAGGACTTGATAACAGCTTCTGGAATTGCTGAATACAACAGCAGATTTTATTCCATTTTCATGTGTTCAAACTCACCAGGATTCGATGCTCTTAATCTGTTCCTCCTTAAGAAATTCTCCCTCGACCTCTAGCTCACAGATTGGCCTGTTTTTCCTACCATTCTGGCTGCTGCATCTTTCCTTTTAGACTCATGGTTGGCTGGTCAAATACTTGGCTATGCCTTCTTGGGAACTCACCTCTCACTTGACCCTCCAAGTGAAACTCATGCCCACAGCTTAAACTATCACCTCCTTAAAATGACTCCTACATTTACGCAGTCATGTGATGTGTGATAGTGTTTAGGACGTCACTGCAACAGTGACGACTTGTTATTATGGAAAGCACAGCTGGAATTCTTTATTTACTCGGGTCACTATAAGATTGTCTTCCCCACTGGATTATAAATTCCATGAGAGCACCTGGTTTTGTTTATCCTTTTATCTCTAGAAGTTAAGTAGTCCCTGGCATGTAAATATTCACTAAGTATATATTGAAAGAAAGTGAGGAAAAAAGCAATAAAGGAATAGCATGGTAAACCGTGGGCCTGCGTGGGTGACTTTGACTCCTCCAAAGTCCTTCTGGAGGAGAGGTTTACTTGTGTAAAAACTAAAAATGAATAAAGAACATCCAGGTGAAACGGTGTGTTCATTTGCTAGGGCTGCCATACCAAAGTACCGCAAACTGAGTGGCTTAAACAACAGGGATTACTGTCTCATAGTTGTGGAGGCTGAAAGTCCAAAGTTGGCTTCTTCTGAGGACTGTTTGCACGGCTCTGTCCTCGCTGCTGGTAATCTTTGGTGGTCCTTAGCTTGTTCATGCAACACTCCCATTTCGCCTTCATCTTCCCTTGGTGCTCTCCCTATGTCTCTGTCTCTCTATGGGGCACTTAAAAATTTTATTTATTTTTTGTGGGGGATTTTTTAAAATACAAGCACCAATCATATTGGATTGGGGAGCCACCCTACAGTATGGCCTCATTTTAACCTAAAAATGACTATTTCAATATAAGATCACATTCTAAGGTACAGGGAATTAGGACATCAATGTATCAGGGTTTCTGGGGGAGTGGGAGTAGAGGGAGGGAACACAGTTCAACCCATAATGAAGTTGGGGAGAAAAATGGTGTTCCGCGTACAGCAGCAGGTTTGCAAATTCTGTTTACACTGAAATCAACCTGAGTGGTTTTTTTTGTTTTTTTTTTTGAGACAGAGTCTCACTGTGTTGCCCAGGCTGTAGAGTGCCGTGGCATCAGCCTAGCTCACAGCAACCTCAAACTCCTGGGCTCAAGCAATCCTTCTGCCTCAGCCTCCCGAGTAGCTGGGACTACAGGCA